>JAOVVB010094026.1:0-13255 GCA_028570985.1 Heterobranchus longifilis
TAACGGGAAGCTACATTTTTATTGTTTTGCCACAGCTGAAGTAAAATTTACCGGACTGCTTTCTGCGGAGTGATTGATGTCCTTGGTCCTCCAGCACAGCGCCCTTAGCAACGCTCGCATAGCAACGTGGAGACTGACCAATCAGAATGCAGTATTCAACAAGGCCGTGTAATAATGTAAGTTGGTTTCACACAGAGCAGGTCAAAAGTCCTGTGGTCTTCTATGTAACCTTTGGGAACTTGAACTGCATTGGTAATTGCAGGGATGTTTATTATTAGCACAAAACTCTGGTATCTGTGATTATTACAATTTTCTCTGTTGTTGCTTGCTTCTCAGGCCTAAGAGCTTGTTCCTGTTGGACATTTTCATTTAACTGAATGTACCGAATGTAAGCTTTTACTGTATAATTGCCTTTCATTGGTAATTTTCTGCCCTTATGTTGAACGGTTAGCGTACAATGAAAGCAATCAGCACACTCTCAGAAGGTAAAAATGAAACTCTGCAGTTACTTTATTGTGAGTGAGTTTTATTAATGGTCTAAGGCAGTGGTTCCCCCACAGCCCTGTCTGAACTCACGTACCCCTTTATCATTTCCCAATGTGTGTTTCAAATATAACACTATTCATTATAAAAGTTTTTTTTTCATCCAATTGAACTGTCAATATTTAGGTTAGTTTGTTCAGCAATCGCTTTACTAATACTACTTGAATGTTTCGACCGTTTATCCGTTACTTTTAGCTAACTATTTATCAATTACCATTACTTTTAGCTAATCATTTCAACTGAAAGTCATTACTTTCAGCTATTTATTTCTACCATTCATTAATTACTTTTAGCTAACATTAGCTACCTGTTCAAACTTCACACTCATCCATAACTGCAACATGTTTTGTTCTGCCGTCACATTTGACTTAATGCGAGTCTGGCTTATCGGAACAAAACAGTGCTGGTATAAAGCCTGAGTTCCCATTCCCAAAATGCCTTTGTCTCTACGGAAACAACCTCTGTGCAATCTACATGCTGAAAATGAAGATTTGAAGATTTGGATGGTGCAATAAGGCAGGCCTGCTCTGTTATTTTGGTGAATGATTGTAAAGATCTACAAATAATATGTTTACATCATTTTCGCGGAGGTGTTTTTTGCAGATGCGAGGCACCGCCCAGGAGTGAAAGCACATTGAATTCAGACTTTCTCCCAGTGTGGACACATCGCTGTGGCTATGCGAGACTAACTTAATGCTAATATGTGGATATATTATTTTATATTCTTTTTTTTTAGCTATGGCAACTGCAGAAGCACCCCCAATGCATTCTCATGAATGGGTTTATATGAGAATGTATGCACAACAGCAACAGAAGTTTATTTACAGGTTAACTATAATAACAACGTTGACTTTTAGTTTCAAACAGGACACGAACACTAGTTTATATAGCCTCACTTACCTTGATTACTCCTGCCAGAATTAGTACGGCCACTGGAGGTCTGGCACGTAATAAGATGGGCCTCCTGGCCCACAATTACGTGGATTATGTACGAATGACAGTGCATTACTTTTTGTAGGCATTAAACAGTGAATGATCATGCTGGCGTACCCCGGTTGGGAATTACTGGTCATATAGGACCTTATGTAATCTTTCTTCAGGATCACGTGATATGCCAGAACCCTTCTTTCAGTAAATTTACTCTCAGTATTATCTCCATCTCTTATCATCATCTTTGCAATAGGCTGCACTGGTTACTTGCTTTCTAGCATCGAGCTGTATAATAACAATAAGAGCTTAAACTTCATGACAGCAGCCATAGTTTATGCTTTTAATGGATTAAGCTAATAATTTATATCTAGAAAAAGCATGCATGAGCATATAAAGCAGGGAAGAATTATGCATACATTTAGTTTTTAATTATGGATGTGTGATAAAATGTAAGCAGCATATATTTTTCAACAGAAATGTTGAACTGGGGAGAGCAAATCAGCCTTTTATCAAATGCGCATTACATATCCATATATACTTCATATGCACATATTATAAATTCATAGAGCCATGTTGTTATTTTGGGGATGGAGCTCGTTACCCCTCAAAATGTCTCTTTTGTGCATTGCTTTGTATTACATTGAGCTCCTTGTTTCCCTGTGACGCGTTATCTCTCCTTCTATGTTTAATTTAGGAAGAAGCAACAGCCTGCTTTCATCTCTGTCCATCGCTGAACCACCACCCCTACTTTTCTTTTGTGGTGAATTTCCATTTATTCATTCATCGGCCTGCAACATGCACAGCATGGCAACAAAAAAGTGGCTTTACAAACAGATCCCACTGTGGCTTTAGTGTGTCTGGAAGCTAATATTTTTCTAGATGTTTTAAATTCATCTAGATTATTTAGAATTAATCAGTTTAATACGCCATGTTTGTTGTATGTAATCTTCTGGGTTCATTTCAACACATACTTGACGAAATGGATTAACATGCACAGTCCTTGAATATATAATGTTCACTGAACATAATTAACACTGTAAATCAATTGTCTGCAGATTCCACAAAGTCAAGTGTCAAATGAGAGTCATCTCACAAGATTGTAGTCTCTTCCCTCCCATGTTGCCTTGTGGTTCTTGCACTGTTTTTACATTTTCATTTTCAGTTTTATTGATTTATTTATTTTGGAACCCACTATGACAGAAATGATCTGATCTGATCTGATCAAAAAGCATGGAGGAAGCCTGGATTTCTGCAGTATTAATCATAGCGGCGAGGGAGGTTTTTTGGATTGCCTTTGTCCCTGGCTCTGGTGTAATCAAAGGGTCAGGCCTTGCTGCTCACAGCCTGAGACACAGCATTTAATGAGGATGTTGTGTCCTGGCTCCCTCAGTCTCACTAGCGCTCTCTTCAATGTCAGCCACTGGACACATAATTGTGCCGATTACAGCATTTTATTTTCCCATTTTTACAGTGCTGAGATAGGAAGACCTCTCATTGTTAGATCTCCAAATACCTGGACATGGCTTTTGAAATAATTGTTAGTAAGTCTCTGCCAATAAAATTAAACGAAATGTCCAAAATATCAAACCTACTGACCATTTAAGCAGTAAAGCCAGCCATTTAGAATCATCCACACAGTTTCCTGGTGATACTGTGGGCAGCATGACGCTAACTAATAGAATGCAAGGCATGTTTGTGACTCATGGGAAATAAATATGCCTATAGCGACAGCAAATTGGTCTTTTTCACAAAATTGGAACAATTTCTTTTCAGTTTTTTATATCGGTTGAGAAGCCTGCGAGCCAGTTCAGACGGACAACTTAAATTGCACTGCCATACTCCCTCCCATATGGCTCACTCTACAGGCTCAAATATACATCCAAAACACCATTTACAGCGGTCTATATATGCCCTGCTCATTAGCGAAGTCTGCTTAACCCTTGCTGCCACCAACCCTACTGCTCATGTTGCTTAGCTCACCTGCTAAGAGTCCAATCATGTTGCTTCAGGTGGCTTTGTGGAGGAATAATTGTGTTTGCACCTCACTTGTCATTGCTGTTGCTCGGAGTTCCTCAAGTCCATTTGTTGTTCTTTATATTAGCTCTCGGCCTCAAAGACGCACTTCAAGAAGACTGAAGACAGTTTTCCTCTCAGTTGTGTGGCAATTTGAGATAAATGCAACTACCCATACGCGGAGCGACCGCAGGGAAAGATTGGGCAACTGCCCCAGGGCCAACACTCAGTCGGGGGCCCCTAAATCAGACCTGTCTCTCTGCTGAGCTACCTGGGGTCAAGAAATGTAACAGCCACCCCACTAAATGGTAAACGGACTGCATTTATCGAGCATTTTTCTCACCTAGCGACCACTCAAAGTGCGTTACAACACATGCACTTATTCACTCATTCACACACAGATTCATACGCTGAAACTTCGACACTCTCTCCGGAGGAGCCGGAGATCAAACCAGAAACCTAGATTACTAGATGACTGCTCTACAACCTCAGCCATGCCGCCGACTAACCATCACAATTACAGACACATTACAAACACTAACAGACAGTAGCTCTTGCATTTTGGAACAGAAAACAGCAGACGTATGGGAAATGTGGGCTGTCACTACAATATTTTAGCACAAAGCTCCATTTTGATCCACCACCACCGCCAATAAACGGCGAGAGGCAGCAGACAGCTGTCGCTGTCAACGGGCGCAGCTGTACCACGGCCACCGGAGCTGATCGCAGCCGCTCTCGACAAAGCTTGAGATTCCACCAGACGCTCCGCAACGCGTTTCAGAAGTGTCCCACAAGCTAGTCTATCTTTGACGTTGCACAGAGCAGATCAAGAAGAAATGCCAGCGTGCTCCTCCTGCAAACAGGCACTGTATGTGAAATACAGATACAATGTAATTATGAGGATGAATGTAGGCTATTTTTAGCAACTAAAACACAGCCACAAATCTTTGATCCTTGTCGTTCATAACTGGACTTTTAAATAATAACTTTGTCTGTAGGCTACAGCAGAACAAAGTAAACAATTAAAACAGACAAAAAGGAAACCATTTAACAATATAGCCTACTTACTAAGCCTAATATCAAGGAAAAATTACCAAATCAACTAAATCGGGCAGACAAAATGATTTGCTTCTGAAATGCCCCCCCTGTGTGGTATAAAGCCATGTGGAGGCAAAAAAAAAAGGTTGCAGCCAGAACGGTGCAAATTACAATTTGTGTTTATGGATATTGGATATATCAGCTATTTTACAGTTGTGACTTTTATAATGAAATTACCAGAAGGGCCCCTCAAGAATGCTCTGCCCCATCTGTGCTGAGAGTCTATAGCTCCACCCCTGCAACTACCAGATGGTTCTCTGCGGAGATGCCAGGCATCACTACTTCACATCACCAAGCACACTTCACCAAACTATTTCCTGCTTGTGCTAACATGCATGTGGCATTATCTCGGCTCTGTTGTGATATGCGTGTGCTTTGCAACATCAGTAACCTACAAGGCTGCCATGTGCTGTATAGATCTGCTCCTGGGCGACACGTGCTGCTTACTTATAGCTGCTGCAAACGTCCACCCATGGTAACCATACAAACCAGCCTCCTCTCTCTAACCCATAACCTAACATAAAAATATAACAAACACACACACTTTTACATTTGAGAATACCTGTAGCCTCACATGCTGGGAAGAACAGATTGCCTGTCATTCTCATAACAGATAGCGCACATCTTCTCTCCTGGGAGACTCCACTGCATCCAGCCATCCATCCATTTCCAATACTAGCTTATCCTGTTTAGGGTCCCAATAGGGTTAGATTATGTCCCAGCATGCATTGGCCTTGAGACAGAGTAGCATATACCCTGGACAGGTTGCAAGTCTATCACCAGGCTCTAAAAATATAAAGGTGACAACATGAACTAAAAAGGACCACCCAAGTTCACCATGGGTTCAGTCACGAGCATCTGACATCACTGGTGTTAAAATATAGTAAATGTACTGATTTAAAATGTATCCGATTGCATTCACCAGGTCACAGAGATTTATTGCTTTTGACATACTTTATTTAAAATAAATACATTTTAAATCATGATGTCTTTTCAATGTTTTTTTGTTTTGTTTTGCATTGGCAAATATTTCTGCAGATCCACTCAGCGAGAGTAACTGCTCTTCATTGAGTGTTGACCTTGCCATGTTAGATTAAAATGTCGAACTTGGTACATTCCTACACGCTGTTGTTTGGACTGAGTTGAGGGTGAAAGAGGTGGTGTGAGGAGTAACCTTGCACTGCTACGAAATTGGCATATTCTGAATTGATGCCTAACAGCAAGAAAACATCCTTTTACATTGCCATGCTGAAATATCTTTATTGGATGATAATGATTAAAAAAATGTGGTTCAATTAGTGAAGCTACACATTTGATGTATCAAAAAGTAATTTTTCTCTTTATATTTCTGTGTTAATATAAATGCCATACATTCCCGAAGGCATGGTCAGATAAACAATTATTTTAGATTCATGTGAAGTTATTTTTTATTCTTTTTTTTTTTTCCTCCACATTGTTAAATGCACCATATGTTCAGGTCCCAACGGGTATGATGCTGATGGATCTCAACAGAGTTGCATATCATCCTGGACAGGATGGAGGAGGAGATATTAGGCTAATGAGCATAATTATAGTCATAATGGCCTCACTATTGTACAGTGTTAGTAAAGGTTCAATGTTCTATTAATTCTGACCTCTAGCTCTCTCCTTTCTTATTCCCTCCCTCTGCATCACCGGTTGTCCTCTTGCTGTCTGAGCTGTTTGCACACATGCATGTCTGAGTAATGAGCTGGTGCACATACGTGTAGGTGGTTGGCGGGTGGCCATGTGGTTGGCCGTGAAGTTATTGTAACAAAATGGTAAATGATTTGTGTGAAATGCAAATGCAGAAAAATGGAATAGAAGGAGTAAATCAATATTTCGCAGAAAAATGCAGAACGTTGTTTCTAGAAACTAAAAATCATCTGGGGAATTAACACCGTGCTCTTTAAAGAAATAGAAATTACTACTAATAAAACATTATAGACCATTGAAACCATTTTGGATTACACTGAATCATATGGGGTGGCTTTTACTGCTCCTCACTTTAAAGTTATAGTCATAATAATAATAATAATAATGCCATTTTTATACTATTTATGGTTGACCTTTTTCTGCAATAGCCACTCAATGTATACATTCAGTAATCACCTCTCAGTTTAATAGTTTTCATTGTTAGTAGCGGAGTCCACCTTTCCCGAGCTGGATTCAAATTCCCCTCACGCACATGAAGGATTTACTGGAAACGATGCAGCTTGTAATCCGCCGTAATTTTACTGTCACTCTCTTTATATTGGAGAAACATTAAGTTACTGCTAATGCAAACGGTACATTTCCTACAGCTGCTGCTTCACATTAAAAGCATTCAACTGGAAAAACACAGGGTGGCCTTTATTGTGAAGAAGCCACAGGAAACACAATGTATTTGTCACTGTGGTTAGCGCTGACCTTCAGTCGTTGCATCTACAAAACTAGACTAAATGGCAATTTTTTGGCATTTCTTTAGCAAAAATATAGCAGGGAGTAATGGACCAGTGAGCTGTTAGATGAAGAGCTCTCTCACTCCTCAGCAAGGTAACCAATTTACTGTAGGCTCGGGCGGTATCATGGTATTACAGTATACCAGGGTTTTTACAATTCCAGATGGTATGAATTTCAATACCATCAAAAATACAGACGCTCCTCTTTATACAGAGAGAGTCGCAGGACTCAGGAAGTCAATTTACAACTGATGACTGCCGGTTCCAGCACTACTTCAGGTATATGATTCTTAATAACAACAAACAGCTCAAAAGTATGCTGAAATGACTACAGATTGATGCCGATTTGCAAAAAGTACAAATTAATATTTTGTCATGTCTGTCCACAAGACAAGCAAACAACTTTCTGAATGGAGTGAAATATCTATATCATGATGAAGATTAGTAAAAACTTTGTCAGGTCTGTCCACGAGACAACAAGTCAACAACTCTTAAAATGCTTGTTTTCTGAAAGGAGTTTTTCCCACACAAATACCATCATATACTGTATACCTTGGTAAAATAGCAAGACTCCGCTGTGCAGAATGAAATCAGATTGCGGGTGCAATTATTATTGACTGACTTCTTTATTTAAATAATATGATCATAATAATATAATATAAATAATAAAATAATATAATATGATTTGACTGCACTGTGAACAGATACACAGTTGCTTCTCAAGGAGTGTTTGCTGCCCCTGGAATTACAAGACATGTAGTATTTAACCACACTTGATGATATCACAAATTACTAAATCAACCGGGACTAAAATCTTAAGGATTACAACTTTAAAAATCAACAGCCAGCTCCTTTAGCAGCTTTCAGTTGCTATCACTTCATTTACATCTATAAGCATCTACAAAGCCAAAGAAATCCATGTATTTTCCTCAAGGGTGCATGCACCAAACCAGGGCTGAAATGTGAGTTGCATTTGACAGGTATGAAGAAAAAAAAGACTCCAATGCAATGCCCATGTTACTCGGATGTGTAAGCAGCCAATTTTCTACTAATACTTTAGCCCTGAGCACTTGATACGCTGGACTCTGTTGTTGTGAATTTGTTTTGGAGTCTTTCTTCTCTCTTGTGGTAAACACTTAATGCAGGTTTAAGAGACATTCATTAGCGTATGACAGCGCATGACAGACTTTCCTGGGGGACATCTTATTTGTACTCTTAAATTTCATGTTTAATTCATCATTAGACTGGAGGCATTTTGCAATGGCAACACTGTCAACAGAATACAGTAACTATAAACAGACAAAATTGGAAGCAAAATGTATCCTGTTATGTAGAGTACTGCAGGAAAAAAATAAATAAATAATGAAAATGCAGCAAATGTTGGCTTTTATAAAGTGCAGAAAAACTTAATGTGTCAGAACACTTATGATTTATGAAGCCTTCACTGTATTGGTCCAGTATAGTTCATGACAGCTGGCAAAGCCATTAATCATGTGATGTGTATCTTGCACTTCCCATGGGGCTGATCTACTGTCATTGATCATTTTCATGTCAACAGCAACGGGGCCGGAGACACAGCCCGGAGATATTAAACTTTAAATAAAGATGATGGGGGCATTTCTTAACATGGCTTAGTGGGACTGAGTATCACGACCGGGCCATCCTGTGACTCCACGGGCCCTCGGAAACCGAGTCACCTCACCTGAGTTTATTACACGAGTGGTCACTCTCAGACAGCGGAGATAATCCCTTCTTGGATTAACCTGGATGTTCACTGATGTAGTAAATATAAAAAGGCATCTGTTTGTGCTTTCATCTTAATTAAAGATGGAGGCTCTGATTTCAAGCAGATTAGATGGAGGTGACTTTTTGGAACACATGACATTTATCACCTTATCCTCAGGTAGCTAAGACGTGGCAATCAGCAGCACTGAGGAAAATATTTATGATAAAAAAAAATACATGCTTAATAATCACAATAATAATTGTTGTGTTTATCGCTCTGGATGTGAACAAAAGAAACAATGTCACGCTTTGAAAACTGCACCACAGGGCCATCTGTCTGAACCAGATATGCATTTCTTAGAACAGCCTTCCTCAGTATAACCTCACTAGAATTAATCAACTCAGGACATTAAACAGCAATAAAAAATAAAAAAAAAGGCTTGATTAAATTGATTAAATAACACCCCGAGCAATCAACGACAGTGTCGGGCAGTAACACTAATGTGCTTACTTTTCTCAGCAAGGATAATGTACGGGACTGCAATTCAGTAATTACATTACATAACACTCCAGTGCTTTGACATTTGGGAGTGGGCTTGTTAGATGGTGGGTTAATATCAGACTGGTCTGTCTGTGTTTAGTGGACACATTGTTAGGAACATGCCAACGTGGTGCAGGAGGTGAGGGTCTCAGGACACGGTAAACTGACCTTTCGGAGAACTCCATCCAAGGTGGAGATTTTTAATATCTCTGTTTTTTTATGGTGCGGACAGCAAAACTGGACTTTTGAGCTTGTGCTACAGAGGTCACTGTTTAATTCAACACTCCCCATCACCAACGTCTGCGGTTTTTGGACGGAGCGGGTCGGACCTCGGGCCGGTGGGACAACGTTGAGAACGAAGTGGTTGCAGCGGAAGAACGGCGAGAGAACTTCTGTATGTCGAGGACATGGCTGTTGTGTTTGAGTGAGCTGCTGCACACTGAAGAGCAGACAGCCGATCGCCTGTCAGTGTTTGTGCACACGGCACTGTTTAGCAGACGAGGGGAGATTACGCCTTTGGATTGTCAAAACAAGTGGTTTGGAAAATAATAATGCAAGTCTGTGTGTGGCCCTGTGTATACACAGTTACCTGTCACTGAGTGCAAAGCAGAGGAACTCGTAGCACGATTTCACAGAAAGCCATGGCATCCCTCAGTGTATTTACAGCGCTGCAACTGTGTTTTTGCATTCACGTGTGAACGGAATGACGTTCTATAAACATGCGTGTGTGTGTGTTTAAACAAGTTATGTTCTTCTTAGCTGGCTTCCGAATGTCAGCCACAGATGCAAATACATCCAGGAGTCAAAGATGATGTTTGGAATTGTTGATTTGATGGAATAACGAATGACAAAAGTAATGTAATCCAACATCACTTTTGCTGCTGAGTAATTAGTAATGTAATGAGTTCATGTGTAATGAGCAATCTCAACTTCCTCTTCCATGCACCGCTCTTTGTTTACAGTCCCACTAACAACTTGAGACACAAGAATAGAGTTTTTGAAAGCAATTTGCTTCTTTTATTATGCGAGTCGAACGTTTCTCCACACGACGCGTAAATATCGATACTTTTTTAAGGTGTTTTCCAAGCGACATTTCGAACGCTCCGCCTCTTTCGCTCCTCACAGACTGTTTACCTGATACAACCGAAGCACCCCCGCTCAGACGTGATTCATCAGTACTACCACAGTGTGCTTCCGATTTCAACATCTTGTCCTGTTCTCCGCCTACAAATTCTGCTTCATATGCAGAATCTGTTTATAGAGATTATGTAATGAGTAATTGATTACAGTTTTTCGAGTCACACTGATCAACAACTAAAGAGCTTCACCAAGACAAACAAACATATAGCAATAATATCAACGCCACAGCAGATTCAGCCCACAAACACACACTTTCTGCACAGTGTATAATGCTGTGTTGCATTGTGGGTTGCAATCCACTGAATCAGTGACTCAAGTAAATATTGATTGTAGTAAACATGCCTCTTTGAGCCTTGCACTCCACAATTTGCTCTCAGTGGAACTTCTTTCCTCGTTCATTCTTTTTAAAGTTCATTTTTAAGAATGTATTATTTTCATTTTTCAATCTGCATGCTACCAATTTCATAATTTATTTCTCTTTTGAGCAGCTGTACATTGATGCATGTTAGCTGCACAATCTCATTGTGGGTGTGTTTGATTCGGGTAACGCAGTATTTCCCATTTTTATTGGGACAATCGTCAGAGTAAAATGCAAAACAATGCTACGATATGTGAATTCATTTTCCTAATTAAAATAGATGCGGGCCAGGTTCTTGGTCTGTCCAGCTCAGATGCATGTGTGTCTTCCTGCTTCTATGTCTGCATTTTCAGTGCAAGTTCAGTGTGAGGTGGTGAGAAACTTCACATTACACTCATGGCAATTCATGATGTGTTTCTGTAAGTTTGGGTCCACACCGAATTTCTCTTTTGGGTCTCGAGCTGATAAAGTTTGGGAACCGCTGGGCTCATGTGGCCAGATGATGCATTTAAGATTAACTGTGGATATAAGCTTTTTCACCTAATCATGAGCTACAGCTATCCTTAAAGTCATTGTTTTAAAATTGTATTTTGTACTGTTCTCAAACTGCTAATGGGTGTCCACGCCCTCAACAAGCCGGCCATTGTCGAGCCACTGACAGTGATTGAACTCAACATTTTGAGAAGTGAAACCGTCGCCGCAGACTCTTGCAGAACGCCTCACCACCCTGTTAAAAGTTCAAAGAATATCAATAACTCGTAGAAACATGCTAATCAAGTTTCACACTGTACACAGTGTAGACTGCAGCCAATTTTCAGGAGATTGTGAGTAAAGCCTGCAGCGCTCAATGGCAATAGTGTTTTAATCACTCTGTCACAGACTTGAGGCCGGCTCTAAGAGCACAGTGAGACATGATGAATGATGGCTTAGGCTCAACACAACCGGTGTAGTCTGCACGATTGCTATGATGCTGCGATGGAAAATGCTGATTAGTGGCATCTGGGGGGGATGATTAATTGATGCAAACACATTTCAATTTAACGGCTCTTTGATCAATTATTAATGAACAGACCCCCACCACCACCACCACCACCACCACCTTATTTTATTATGTACAACTTCAATTAACAGGCTCTCTGCTTTGACCTATCACTGCCCTCGCCTGCAACTCTGAAACACTGGAACTTTGCAAGTATGTCTCAATGAGCAAAAACTTCATGCAGATCAATGTGTGGGAAAGTAGTTTACTTTCACGTGTGTGTGAATTAGGTCTGCTCAATATATCATTTCAGCATTGACTTTGCGATGTGTGCATGCGTGATAGTCACACGCTGCTTGCTACAAAAGGAAATCTCATCCGGTTCTCATTTTCCATGACGAATGTTACCGGCAGGGTGGGAAATTAACTTTTTACAGATAAATGTTCACATTCACCAGCCACTCAATAGTAAATCATTATTTGGTGTTTGAAATCAGCTTGTGGCGGGTGTTAATTTCTGTCCCTGGACAGTGGAGCTGTAGTGTAGTGAAGCTACAGTAGTAGTCAGCAGAAAGTGTCGATAAGCTCAGGTTCCAGTATAACTACTGTAAGAAAGGGCCATGTTTTGTGTTTGTTGCCGGACTGTAAAAGCTAGATACCAGCTATGAGCCAGGCCAGAGGTCTCTCCTAACGATGGTTCGGAGCTGCACTAATCGACAAAAGACGTCTGTCTGATGTAACACAATTTACTCCCTCGTAGTAGTCAACTAAGATTTCTTTAGTCGACTTTTACAGATCTGTCGATTACATCAGCTAACCGATTAGTCGACAAAATCATGGAGTGTTAGTCGGATTTCTTTAATCGAGGACAGCCCTCGTTCTTGGATACACAGATTGTTGCACGCACAGCGAATCACCAATCACAATCATTCTTGATCAATTTATCAAACAACCAAAGCAGGCCCCTCCAAAATTACTACAGACCGATGGTTGTTGCGCCTGCTGCTGTGGATTAATACTACTAATATTACTACCAACACCAAATGCAGATGGAACACAAGAGCCTGCTCAAGATTTATGGCTAAAGTAAAACTTTTTCCTGTAAAAGGCATTCCCCTACAAAATCACCCTAATAATTATATTCTGTTATTTAAGTCCTCTGGTAAAAAATGTTCATATTGCAATAGGCCTATATATATATATTGCAGATTTTTCTCCCAATAACATGCAGCCCTAGTGTGAATATCACTGAGAGGACTTGAGAATGAATGACTGTAAATTGACTTCACAACATATACATGTTTAGGGAGAGGGAGAGCCATTGAGTGCTGTTCAATTTGGAGCCTGTGATTTTTCTTTCCCCTCCAAATAAACATAATGTAACAAAGAGCTTGATTCCTCATTTCAGGACAGTTATTGCTCACATTCTTGTGGTAGCTGTAAATTGGTGCACAGATTTCTCTCAGGAC
>JAOVVB010094037.1:1920-13255 GCA_028570985.1 Heterobranchus longifilis
CCTTTTTTGCCCTCTGCCTGTGCTTATTCCATTTTAATGGGTTCCTGTGTTTGTTTGGGAACATGATGCTATCAGAGAGCCTATGCTTGGCTGCACAGACCGATCCCCTGCAGCCGTCTTGTGAATATGTTTACATGCATTTCACTCAGGAGCCTCTATAGATCCTGAGGCATCTTGTTACCACCATTATGGAGGGGAAAAAAAAAGATCTGGAGATTAATTTGATTTTGATGGCGCAATAGTACAGTCTTCCCTGAACTCAGAAGCGGCAGTAGCGCTTGGCACCCACACATCCTCTCACCTCACAGGAACCTGCTGCCCTCTGCCTATAGAGAAATGAATATGGAACACCCACACTGTGCTGCCTGCCTATCACGCTCTCCAAGGCCACTGCAGGCACAATACCTTTTCCATACCCCCCCCAACACACACACACACAGCTTCTCACTGTGTCACACGCAGATCAATAGCCAATTCACAAAGCCACTCACTTTAAGTGTATGACTTAGTGTGGACATGTAATATTGATTTGTTTTGAACAAATGTGACCAAATTAATAAAGCAACCCATTACTGCTTTTGCTTTACTGTTTTTTTTATCACCACGGGGGAGGAAGTTTAACACAATGTTAAGATACCTATACTTAATATTGAACCTCACAAACAGTTTGCGGATTATATTTCACAAGACGTGGAATCACAACTGCCGCCGTTCAGAGTTAAAGAACAGTTTGCTCTCAAGGATCACTCGTGAAAACGCCTGAACATTACAACACCGCAGACGGCCTCGGCTTGATCAGCAGGTAGTCACATAATTTGTAGTGGGAACAATGCATAGTGTGTGTGGGCCGAGGAGGTTTTTCTCAGCGTGGCTCGGCGTCTGATGTGAGGGCATGATGGCTCTCATGTGGCATTTGACTGTGTGTGTGTGTGTTTCATATTGAGCAGCTGCTTTGGGTGAGTCATTCGCACTGTGGAGGCCAAAAATCTATTGTATCCATCACACGCGGACACACATATATACATGCATGTACACAGAACACGCCTGCATGAAGATTACAGCAATCATATTCAGTATAGCCCTCTTGGTGAAAATCACATTTGTCATTATCGGCCATTATCTGTTTATCTGCCTTTTGAAATATTCATGAGTATAATACATCTGCTGGATGACATACATTCTGGACAGAGGGGAGGGTGTGAGAGATAAAATGGGAGAGAGGGAGAGAAAGAGAGAGAGAGAGAGAGACGCCCCAATGCAGTTAAAGGATTAGTGAATACCTCCCCTCTCTCTCTATAGTCGGATCCCTGCTGGTTGTGTGGGTGCACGCGCACAAGCAGGTGAAGTGATGATGGTGAATGCGCTCAAAGATGCCTCTCAGTGGCCGTTTTTAATTACACAAAAATCCCTGGATGCATCGGCGGTGACAGCAAAGGATCCTTTCTGTCCAACTGTGTTTTTAACGTAGCCTACTTTCACCGCATGTGTCGGTAACGACTTGTGTGTTTGCAACAGGAAGGTTTAGGGGAGAGAGTGAGGAGGAGGAGGAGGAGGAGGAGGAGAGGGGGGTGACCACCATTCTGTGGATTTCTTCGAGACGTGTCTGGTGTGTGTGCGCTCACTAAACAGGACCCGGGGACATTAAACTGCCAGTCCATCACTCCACACACACACAAGTCAGCCTCGAATTTCCTTAATTAATTTTATAGCCTGCACAGTCCTTTTTATATATCCGCTCTGGTTATAAGGCGCATCCCATAGTTGCGCAAAAGCGCGTCTCCACATCAAGCGAGGGTTCGAGGCCAGTCATCAGCACAATTATCCTGCAATATTTCTCCCTAATTTCTCCAATCACTCACGAGTGACTGGTGTTTGGGAAAGCCAAATGAAACGTTATTTCAATTCCAACACTGCATGTCCGGCTCAACCTCGCAGAATCACTGGATTCAGGCGTTTTTCATTAACTTGGAAAACGCGTTGCGCAGATGCACCCGTGCGATATGTATGAAACGACAGACATTTCAGGAGCAAACAGAGTAAACTTACCCAATTTAACCATGATAGCCCTCGAAGCAGTGTGTGTTGTCTGTATTCCCATCAAGTGCGCCGCTCCAACGACGAGCGAGCTCCAGCGCGCGACATAAAACCAGTCAACAATGTGTGCTCTTCTTATTTTTTACGCAGTTGATGAGAAATCAGTTCTTCCACTGGCAAAAAAAAACAAACCCACAGCGCTTCTGCATGAGGGGAAAACAAAACAAAAAAAACGAAGCGAAGTCCAAAAGCAGGTTGTGCGAGCGCGCGGAGGGAGATTCATGTGTTCCCTGTGCCCTTCCCTTCTCGTCTTCACAGCGGCTGTTCAGGGCGCATCTCTCCCCTCGATCAAGTGTCAGGCGGACCACATAGATGCGCCGCCGTCTCCTCAGCAGTCATTAATATCAGAACAAACCCCGACTCTCCAGAGAACAGCCAATAGCGTCAGAGAAGCAGGCGAGGTGCCCGCAGCATCCCTGCGCTGGTTGGCTGAGAGCAGCCGTCAGTCATATCCCAGAAGCCTGTTCTCATCTATGTCTTCTTCTGTTGGAGGTGAAGCACGCTGCAAAAAATATCCACATTAACAAGTCACTCGGTGGAGTTAGGAGTTGTAAAAAAGTGTTGATATGAGAACTAATTCAAGTGTTTAAGTGCAGCAATTTGGGTCAGAAAAAGTGGGTGAGATAGGTGGTTGTTTGCTGGGAATTAGCAGGAATGGCAGTAAGACCATAATGATGTGTCCAATGTGTGGAAACTCATCGTTGATGATCAACCTGGCACCTACAGTAAGAGAAAATAATAACAATAACTGTATTTGTATAGCACCTTTAAAAACAGAGTTTATAAAGTGCTTTGACAAACAAAACAAAAACAGAAGCAGGATACTCAGGAGGCAAAATGACATCAGAAAACGTAAAGGCAAACAAAAGCAAGACAACATTAAGGTACAGTTAATATAAAGTTAAAAACAAGAGACTAAGGCATGAGGACAAGCTGGAGGGAAGACAGAATGATGATGAAACATAAAATAGTAAAAAGATATTTAAAAAAAATTGTTACAAGAGAGCAATAAAAAGCTAAAAGAAAAGATCACCTAAAAGTCAATCTGTAAAAATGGGTTTTAAGAAGAGATTTAAAAATGAGGTTCCACCAACTATTGGAAAAGCCATAACTAAGTTCAGGGATCTTACCACATGTAAACATACTAAGTTCTGTTGTAACTATTTCGGGTCGTCTTATTAAAGCCTGTCGTAATGTTGAAATCTGTTGAAACACGTAATACAATCACACAGAGTCGATCGCTGCAGCGTGACACTCAGTAACAACACTTTAAACAACGACAGATTAAAGAGGCCAAGGACCAGTGGTGCAAACAGTATTTATTACATCATTTACTGAAGTAAAAGTAGCAACACCACACTGTAAACATATCTGAATACAAATAAAAGTCATGCACTAAAAATGTATAGCAAGTAGGTCCTATTATTAGCAACCTATTATATTGTATATTTGATTATTATCACTGATGTATTGATGTGTAGCTTAAGTAGCATTTTACTGTTGTGGTTGGTCATGGTAGAGCTAATTTTAACTATTTCATGTACTGTGGAGTATGTATTTTAAAATCTATTGATAACTAATAACTATCAAGTAAGTGCAGTAAAAAAAAAAAAAGTACAATATTTCCCTCTGATCTGTCATAAAGTGGAAGTATTAAGTAATATGAAATGGAAATACTCAAGTAAAGCACTCCAAAGCCCCTAAATGTGTACATAAGTACAGTATTTGAGTAAATATACTTTGTGCATTCAGAACAAGCTATCAGCGATATACTGGACCGTGATTGGCTGTCAGATAGTTGTGATGTCACAAAATTCTGCTCGTCCGCACGCGTGTTAAACTGAGATTTAATGAGAGCACAGAGAAGCCTTCCTTCTTCAGCAGATGAATGTGAAAACAGCGTTCTGGTGTCAAACTGCACATACATCATTGTGCACAGTGACGCTCAAACCAGAGGTTGCATTAACCGAACGTTTTCCGTCATTGACTGAATTTTTCTGAAGGACGTCTGTTATTTTGACAGATTAGAACACTGAGGGCGATCTACCGTGACTTTTAGTGATTCACACCCCTGTCCATTTGGTGGCGTGTGCATGTTAATTAGCTTTTGTCTAGTTGTGTCCTTGATCTCATATGAATGACCTCATTGTCTCGCTGGCTTTAGCCATTGCATTGGTAGGCTATATCGCTACATACCATTGCAAATGTTACGGTAGCTGAGTTTCTTTAAAAAGCCCAATAATTGTGATGCCGTTTTTAAACAAGATGAAAAAAGAGGGATTGATGCGGTGGAGGATGAAGGACAAGCACGTTATACTGATAATGTTTATCAGACAATGTTATGGGGCAAGCAATCATCTGATTTGTGTTGTGTTGACATGAAAAGTGACCGCACAGTCGGAGTCTCTGTTCATCTTTTCTCTCCGTGCCCTTAGAAACGCATAACCTATAAGCGTGTTCTGCATATTAATTAGAAAATGAATGAATGAAAATTAAATGCTATTAAATATGTCTTATTATCGTTAAAAACATCGATTAAAATGATGGGTAATGATAGATCATGATGGAATTTTTATGACCCTGCCCATCAAAATGATGAGAAAGTCCAATGCAACCTCTGGCTCAAACATGTAAATGAAGTCACAATAAGCAAACATTTTTCATGGGGGGGGGGCTTGAATACACAAGCTTGTAAACACAATAGCCATGCTAACATCAATGAGTGTTTGATTGGGTATTTGTTTCTGATGTTAAGTTAAAGTTCTAATCTTGAAGCTCTGCAGTTTGCTCTCTTTGGCGACACCTATGGCGATAAGCGGTAATTGCAGGTGTGTTTTTGGGTCTCACTTTCACACTTGCTTTTGACTTTTCATTGTCCTTTAGTCATCACTCTTTTCTTTGTTTGTTCTGCCATAGCAGTCTGTTGCCTGCCCTCTCCGCTTTCACCACTTGTGATTTTTCCCAGGAATGTCGCCACAGCTTGTAATCCTGTATTTCAGCCATTTACTATTATATTGTGCAGTTTGACTTATCATATTTTTCCAGTTTAAAAAAAAAAGTAAATTAAAGCAATTTAATATTTTGATTTGCCACCTCTTCCTGGCACATTTGCATTCTCATAAACCGTTTTTATAATATCATACAAAAGTATTGCACAGCAGTTTGTAAATACCATACGAACATGTGTTCTATTTTAAAAACATGGCCCGGTCATGTGATAGACGCGTCATTGAGGTTGCGATTAAGGTTGTGAAACGGGACGAATTCGATAGGTTTAGACAACAACAACAACAACAGTTAGTTAGGTTTAGGCAACAAATTGAGTTTGTAAAAAAAACACTGGGATTGGCATTAAAATCCATACTTCCGTGTTCTGTTTTAAATACATGTGACGGTCACGTGATACACACAGAATCAAACTCCGGTCTCCTGGGTGAAAAAGCCCTGCGTGTGATCGAGCCGCCCACCCAGAGCACGTCGTTGTGTCTTTTAAACCTGGGCCTCGTGTCTCACAATTTTACGTGCTGCATGTACGAATTACAGTGCACTGCTTTTCGTCGTCATGGCTACGAACAGCCTGACTAATCACATCAGCACCGTGCGCCGCTGCTGCGTCTCCTGCTGCGTCTCCTGCTGCAGTTGGAGTTGAACTCATTGCAAACTGTGGCAGCCTGACCAGCAGCTGCCACTTTTTCCGAGTGCGTGCACATTTGAGATGGACATTTTTTGCAGTGCAGGGGGAATGAGGAAGAAGGCGCAGGCAGGGAAGAAAATGGATATCTGTACCTATTAGCTCCAGAGCTCCCGACTCTGATCCCAGGAGGATTTCTAACACAATGTTCTACAAACTGATGTTCCTGGAGGTCGGGCAGGGTTATCCGCAGCCGCGGAGAAAGAGACGTACCTCATCTGACAGCCCAAAGGGTTCTGATCCAAAGGCTGTACTACCCGAGGCTGATAGGCTGTGTAGAAGTCTTAATATATACAACCTTACCGTACATGATGGTGTTCTTTTATCTGTTTGGTGTCATTCACATTTCTGTAAAGCCTCGGGGAGTTCTGGGAGTTTTGCTGGGTCAATATCCCCATAAGTCCCCCTTTGAATCTCCCGTAGAATTTATTCAAATTTCATGTAGATTGCACGAAATACTTTATTTTGAAAGATTACTCATAAATGGGTGACCTTTATGAATAAATATAATGCCATGAGACTATTTAGACAGTTTGCTTTAATTAGATGCAGAGGATTTTTACGATGCCCCAGGTGCTGCTCACTCAAACTTAAATAATTATGCCGTTTTTTCCAAATACTTTCCATATTTTCCCCTTCCTTTTGCTTATTCTGCAGTTTCCATGATAATACTTAAGATTTGTGTTGTGCGTGAATTTGCACACTGCCTGTGATAATGGGACAAATGTCCCTTGAAAAGCCCCCGTCTTTGTATAATTATAGAAAACAAACAGCAAGCTATTTTTAATTCTGTACAGTTTCAATAACAATGGTGAAGCCTGGAGAGAACGTGTAGTTTGTATGTTCTCATTTTCATCATATTATGTCAGTATGTTCACTGCTGTGGTCAAATTTAATGAGTAAACCTCGCCTGGTTAACATGTAGTGAAATAAAAGTCAGCCTGTTATTTCGCTCCATAATAATGAAGCACATTTCAGCAGAACTTGTCAATTTTTTCAGCTTTTTATTGTTCTAACTGTCTGTCAGCCTCACTAATAGGATGACAAGCTACCTGACAGGGTGACACGTGTGTTGTTTTCATTAGCATGTGCATTATAAATAGACAAAACACACACAGATACAAGATACACATATTAAAAAAAAGTTATTTTCTTCATTTAAAATGGTCAGATGTTTTTGTGGTCATTTCTAAATCACCTATATTGGTTTTTAGGAGTCTTTCACTGTAATTGATAGCATTCTTTATTGATGCCTGTTGCATATTTCTAAACATTTGTGCCTCTTATTTTTGTAACAGCACCTTTCATTGAATAGTCCAGTTATACATTTAATCATGAAGCGTTTTCTTGTGCACCCTGTCGTGCCCAACATTACAAACATATATTTAAGTAAAGCATAATTATGGCACTGAACCTTATGTTCGAGCAAATTCATCAAGAAGTCAAAGATCTTTTAGTTTCCCAGCTGAGAACAGGAATCCTTCCCGCGGCCCTTTGACGTCGGCAGATTTAAAAATATTCAGGAAGAAAAACGGGCTGAGAATGTGAATTATGTGAATTAGGAGAGGCTGAGAATCAATCTCATTTTCTTTTTGCATTGTCCTTGTTATGATGAGTTAAGAATATCTTTATTTAATGAAATGTCTGTTGAAAACACAGACATGTTTTGGTTCACTGACGATGACAGAGTTGTTTAATTTTAATGTTTGTACACTGGCTGCCTTTGTTTCCAAAGCTTGGAAAAAAAAACGTCAGGATGGTTTATTTGTTTAGTATTATTTGTCATTTTTTATTGCTACTCTGGTTTCTGGTGTCTCTTCTTTTTGCCTCTTTTTTTTTTTTATATATAAATGATGGTGTCTTGTAAGCCCATTTGGACTGAGCATGTTATTCATGCATGACACAATAATAATAATAAAATCAAAAATCTAAATCAAATGTTCCACAAACTCAGACAGACACTGTGGCTGGACACATACAGAGAAAAGAGTAGCATCCATGTAGAAAATGCATTTAGACACACAGTGCTTATCGGATGGTCCAACAGCGTCTGAAACCCCGTCTCCCCGACACCTTTCCGACTATGAAATATGGGCGGCTGTATCTGACCATTTCTGTAACTTTTCCAAATTGTCCAAAATTGTATGCCATTGCTCTCGTATTTCACAGTTTACATTGTGAATTCAAACAAAACTACTCGGTTAGGTTTAGAAAAAGATCATGGTTTGAGTTCAAATAAGTCCATTTGTAACGTAACTTACATACATGAAGTTACATGTGTCGGTAAAAGTCCTGTGTCTGTTTGACCAGCCATCCTCCCCAACTTCTCCACACGCTGACTTTATACTACTACATCTTACAACATGTGGTCAAACACTTGCTCTGAGCGTCTAATATTGCTGTGGATTGGTTTTCATTGGAGTTAAATGAAAATGAAAGCTGGGTCTGGTATCAGACACTGAGGGCCGCTGACCGAGCTGCTGTATTTGACACGTTTGGAGTGAGAACGGGATGTTAAAACTACATCGCCATAGTAACTGAGGTAGGCACAATATAGCAATATCAGCCAAGGTACAAGCTGACAGGGTAATGATGCTCCACACTGATTTTCAAACCATAGAGGGGTGGGGAAGCTTTCACCAAGTGACACACTACTGAGTACACAATGAATATGTGATTTATTTTATAGCTTTTAGATTTATGAAGGAAAATACAAGACTTTTTTTTTTTTTTTTTTCTCCCCAAGCTGATGTTTCTATTGCATCAGTTGATTCTTTGATTCATTGTTGAGACTACAAACAGAGAATCCATTAACAACAGTTCAGCAGCCAAAGGTTGCAGAAAACAACCTTCTGTCTGGTTTTTATATTCCTATTATTGTATGTTTGTTGTTAATGAGGAAAATGTGGCACAAGTGCTTGATCCATTGCCAAACTGGAAATTCTGTAGTTGTTTGAGGTTAATTAATTTCCAGTTATGTCTTGAACCTGCTCACATTTTACGGCTTTGCAGTCAATTCTTGTGTTTCTTAAAAAATGAAACATTAGCAGCAGTTATAGCACACCTGGACATTGCTTCATTGTATCCATGCGTGGAATATAGTTACTGACAGAGACATGGAGAAACACTTTAACCTTCTACACAGCGAATCCTGTCTTACACAAGATTCTGCGATGCTTGAAAAATAGGCTCTGAATATTTAAAGTACCTTAGTCTTGCTTATTGTTCCTGTGTCGTCTTTTTGTAGGCCAACCCAGAAGTTGGCATCGCCCCGGTTCCCTCGACAAAAAGCCAATCGGATTTGTCCGTTGGATTTTGGATTATTGCAGAAAATAAGCTCTGTGGCAAATACAAGTTTGTGATACTTGCACCTTTTGTTCAGCAAGATAATCTTCACAAACGAAACACCACTTTTATGATTTTAGAAGCGTAAATGCAAGAAGTAAAAAGCTAACGTTATACGACTATAAACGAACCACACGGTCACATGACTTCCAACTTTGGTTTTGCATGCTATAAATGGGTAAATCTACCAGTTGGAAAGTTTGAGTTACAATAGTTTACACGAGCGTGAGTATAAACACAACGGTCCTTTATCCCAGCAGCGGTTACATTTTTTAATAAACACTTTTAGATATGTTTTTTAGATTTTTTACACCTTTTTAGCAGTTGCTCTTTTCTCAAAGGACTTTCTATTGTGTTGTTTATTTTTTTTTGTACTGTCTATTTGTTGTGTACTGTAATTGTTATGGCTATATTGTCTGTTTTAAGTTGTTGTGGTGGCAATGAGTTTCCCCACTGGGAATTAATAAAATGTTGTAATCTAATCTAATGAGGCTGTAAAGGTGGACTAGTGTAGATGAGTTTCCGTGCTGGGCGTGACATTAACATTAGCTAGGTAGCTAGCTTAATGCTACATAAACAGAGGGTTGATATTTTGTGATAGAAGCACAACTCTCACCAGCAGCAGCGTCTGGACGATCTGCTCCCACAAACAAACTTTATTCTCTCTTTGTTGTGATAGTTTCCTGAAAAGGAGCGCTAGTGACGTTATCAGCACCTTTCTGAAAAGTTAAGAGATTTTCAACTCGGAGCGGCTGCACAAAAAAGGTGGAGCGTTCTGAAAAAAAGACGCCGGGTCCAGCAGCTTTTCCCTAGGCGGCCATATACACTCTCTCCTCATTGGGATCAATTGGAGAAAAAAAACGCTATATGGACACAGGCCCTAAAAGCTTCAAAATTCACGAGTGGGGTATTTACAGACGTATTTTATGTCGTAGAACAAAACCTGAAAATCTCTGAAGCTTGTGTTAACCGCAGACCGTATATTTCAGGCATTCAAAAAAAACCCATTGACTTCAAGACGAGGGATCCCAAAGGTTTTCAGGTTTTAGGGCTCATTCCTGCAGCACTCTATACTGTATGTCCATCTTCTACTTTTCCATTCTGGCAAAGAACAGAACCTCTTTTGGATGTTCAGGATGACTGGAGCCGTGATAGCACCATACCCAGAGCTGATTCTGCATTTTTGCCTTGAACCTTTTACTGTATAAGTTGACCGCGGTGACTTCACACCTCATGAAGCCAGTCAAGGCTGCACTCGTTGCATCATAAAACGCCTCCAACGCCGCCTGCCAGTGTCGAGGAGGAATTAGGAGACAAGAAAAACAGGATAGGATATCACCCCGCTGTGAAAAATCTGCATCACATTTGATGCAATAAAACATTATTTTGGAGTGGAGGGAGCTTCCTGTGACAAGGCCTGAGGTGTTTACAGTGTGAGTTATGTTCCTGCTCATTCGTGTTTATTGCGGAGTTTGGGGAATATTCTGAAGGCGTTTCATGGTGACATTTTGTGATGTGTTCCGCAGGGGGAGAAAAGGCCGCAGAGGGCAGTAGAATTTATTGACTGAATTTCACAGTTATAAATGGGTCTTTTACAAGTGACATAAAGAAAATGATCTGTTCTCAGCTGTGGTGGTGGAGATCTGTAAACTGTGTTCTGTGTACTGCCAGCAGTCATGGCATAGTGTTCATTCAATAGACTATAACTTTGCTTTTTATAAATATTATGCATAGAATAGAAGATGAAGGCACCTAGTTTTTTCACAGAAACCCTTATGTTCTATCTCCGAGCAATATGTTCAGTCTCCTTAGGCGCTGTATGAACAGCCTGCATTTGCATTTTCGTATAGTAGTGCGAGCTACGTTCACTATCATTGTCTTATATGTTTTGTAAAAACCTCAGACTTCCGTTCTGCACTGGAGACAGTCTGTGGGGAGATCTGGGAGAAGAATAATCGTCTCTAGAGAAAAGCTGTACACAAAGAGACCACGGTCTGTGCTGCACAGTGTTACTCAAACAATTCATATCCCTCACAAAACCACCCCAAGGCTTTAATGTCTTTCCTCAGATTGCTGCGGTCTGAAAAATACAGCTGTATTGCAAGCTGCAATAAAAAAAAAAATGTAATGTTTAGATGACAAGCAATCTTAAATTGTTAGTTTTCCGCAAACTTAGAAACTTATTTCAGCAAATAAACATCTTTC
>JAOVVB010094054.1:0-20000 GCA_028570985.1 Heterobranchus longifilis
ATGTTTTGCCATATCGCCCAACCCTAGTTCAGAGACACTGTTTCTGCAGAGACATCTTTCTTATTCTCTTAAATTATATTTTTCAATTCTGTGACGCAATAAACAATAGTGGTTTAATTTCCATTGTTCTCAGAAACATACATCTCTGAACCAGGTGACTGCATGGCTGGATATGAGTGTATTAAAGTGAAAAATTGTCTGTTTGTAATTTGGGTGAACTGACCCTTTAAATATCCTCTTATATGTTGCAGCATCTTAATCTCCATCAAGGCCCTACAGTATTTCTCCGTTTTATAATTGGTTATTGGTGATTAGGCTAATCAAACAGAAACCATGTTGAAGTGATAATTATTTGCAAGAGTCATGTCATATCTGCACACCGTCTCTGCACACAGAGCATACATTTGTCTCAAACGTTCTTAGTTTATTTTTCCGCTCCATTCAGGCACAAAAGGTCAACCACTCAAAATGATTACTGAGCAGCTCGGCACAGGTGTCTAAAAATCCTCTGGAAAAGTGTGTTTACATAGTTGTGAAATGCATGACATATTTTGCCCTGCCGTGAGCACACAAGTGTCACACGCAATATCGCAAGTTCATGTTCCTCACCGTGCAGACATTACCAGCTAACAGCAAAGCCAAATAATGACAACACAAGGCAAACAAATCTAGCCTGCCGACGCCAAGGCTGACACCCAAGGTCTTCCATCACTGTTGCTGCTGGCTGCTGCTGCTGCTCTACAGTACATCTAAGAAGTTTTACCCCAAAGCCTGACACTGTGCAAATGGCTGTGTACTTTTTGTTTAAATGTGAGACAGAAAGATACAGAAAGAAGCAGAGAAAATAAGAGAGAGATTGCGGGTTAAAATCGAGGCAGTCTGCGGTGCCATTTTCAAGGGGCAGTGTGACATTTCTGCTGAGCAGTGGTCACCCATGGCAGTCGGGCTGGTGACGTGCAAGTGACAGAAATGCTGACCCTGTTGGTCAATCTAACCACCGCTCTGCTGACACCTCAGTTTCTGCAGGTTCCTGTGCAAATTCGAGGAGCCACATCTGCAGCGCTCGAGGCACGAGTCATTAACCTCATCATGTATGTTCAACCGGCAAGCTGGAACAAAACGCATCCACACTATTACAGCAACGTGCTGAAATAAACCTCTTCAGAATAATCCAGGTATTGGTTCTTAAAACACTTCCACTGGAATCATTAGGCTGTTTGGAGAGAGACGTAAATCTGAGAATGTCAGAGGAAAGCTGGCTAATTCATCCAGCATCACTGTGCACCCTCCACCCTGTGCTGAATATTAATCAGCGAATGTTCCCAGTATCAAGCTGGCATTCGATCCAAACAGATGATGGATGGAGCACCAACTGGGCTATCTCTCCCCTCTCTTTCCTCCCTCTCGCTGCTTCATCCAGATATAAGCAAATGATTTATTTTTGGACTATTTCCTCCTATTGACTGTCATTTAACTTTCCGCTTTGGCATTGTATCTATTTTTTTCTCTCTCTTTCTATAGACTGTGTAGCCTCTTTACTGCCCAATAGTTTGCTCTCTTGTTCTCATTTGTTCAGTCATTCTCCTCCTCTCCATTCATACTGGCCGTCCTCTCGTGTTGCTCGTGTGTTCAGCAAAATATCATTTGACATAATATTAGATGACCTTCCTCATTTTCTACTGACGGATCATCTTTTCCGTTTCATCACACACAGCGTGCTCCACAATGAGCTTAGTGGGTGCTACTTTGAAACTGACCTATAAATCCTGTCATTGATGATTCATAATTATGTAACTAATGTAAGGGAATTTAAATGATCAGACTAAGAGACCTTTCCAAAAAAAAAATATAAAGGAGGTACAGATGTAAAGAGCAGTGGTTCCCAACCTTTTTCCTGAAGGTATTCCTTTTCTATCACTGAGTAAACGACCCCCGACTACGTGACATTTTATGGATATTTCATTTTATATGCAATGCATAACAATAACAGTACAGAAAAATGAATAAACTGTACAATGAATGCAAATAGTGAACACAATAAGTTTGTGTAAAATGAAACATTTGGATGGATTTTGAGCAGATTATTTCCAGTGAATATTGCATCAGAGATTTAGGACCTTTTAATACAATTCTCTGTCTATAATATGTACTTATGTATTCGCTTTTTAATTTCTAACAATCATACATAATGAATTTGTCAAAAAGAAGCTTATTAAGTAGGCTTCTTTTTGACAAATTCTGTGTTTTCTTCTCCCTGAAGCTTCTTCTATTAGCTTTTTGGTTGTCTTAACTGTTTTAAAGTTGTCTTACACCCCTTAAAATCAGGAAGGCCTCGCGACCCCCCTGTGAAACTTTGGCGATCCATAGTAGGGGTCGGGATCCCCAGGTTGGGAACCACTGGTCTAGAGGATGTAAACCTCAGTGCATTTGACAAATTCAAGTAAACAGTTGAGACTGTCCTTCACCAAAAAAGGCCAGCATAGGTTGTTTCTATAAGCATCAATTACAACCCATATTTATGTGTTATTTTTAGGCGGCGCCCTCTAGTGGATGTAGAAATCATGACGGGAGCAAAGCAGGAAGTCACGTAATATTAAGATCAAGAAAGACCGTTTAGGGTGGGCAGTAGGGGTGGTGGATGGGTCAAATAAACAGAACCTTGACCCAGGAGGCCGGTGTTAGTGTCCCGTTTGAAACTAAAAGTAAACAGCAAGTTATTTTTTCTTTAGTCAGGCGGCAACGCTCTCCCTGTAGGAAAACAACGGCACAGCCAGCGCAGAGTGTTTTTACAGCCCATCATGTGTAGGGGGCTTGAACATACCAAAACTGCGACCATGTTCACGGTGTGTTTAAAATCGCAACCGTTACGTTTAGGTAGGAGGATGGAAAATGCTCCTGTGGGTCATATTTCCTGCCACCACTAGGGGTTTAGGAAACGCTCATATGGGTCGTATGTTTCGGAGGACGTGGGAACAGTTGGAATATAAAGAATGTTCCCTATGAGCGAGAAAGGATAACAATGTTGCAAGAAGACAGTGCAAAGCAAAGTCAAAAGGTATAATGATGAATGCAATTTCTCATAGAGGCCAGTTATAAGTACTCTGTATATGGACTCAAGCTGCAAAGCAGTCTTTATTCTTTACTGCATGCAAAGCTACATTACTTTTCTGTTGGCATTCGATTAACTTGTCATATTTAAAGAAGGCTTATCTCTTCAAGCACGTACAAAAAAATATGTCTCAGTAGAAATATAATCATGAACATTTTTCTTTGAAAGATGAGATATAAAGTAATAAGGGGGGGAAAAAAAAGTTTTGGTGACACTGCTCCTTTGTTTTAATTTTATCTCAGTCTGCCTGCTCGCTGTCAATCCTGCGCTCTGTGCCGACTTTACGGGCAGATCCTCCACGCCTCCCTGCATTCCTCCAGCAACCTGATTATTTTCTAAGCTTTGATAAGTGACTGCTGAGTTTAAAGAGGATGAAAAAAAAAAAAAACCCAAAAGAATAAAAGGAAAAAATGAAACCCATCAGAGTCGTTTATGGCTGTGACCTTTTGCTGCTCAGGCTGCACACTTTATTATCCCTCATTCCAGCTCAGGACTCATTAGGAACAACGGTTTACTCTGACATGTGGAATTCTTCACACACATCCACATAGACACAAATGCGCATTCCACGGTCTGTGGTGGTTATTAGTTTGGCATTGGGAGCGGGAATGACATCATGAGGCAGGCGGCGGTAAACACCCCTGATTGGTGGACAGCTGAGACTGCCAAGAAAGTGGGTGTCAGTGTTGGTGGTCCACGGTCTCTCGCTTGAGTCCTGCCCAACGGCGACTAAAACGAATAAGTACGCTTTCACTCTGCTGAGGTTGAACGAGCATGTGTTAGACTGCTGGGACTGATTAGAGCATTTGGGCTTGTTGTGTTTGTTTGAACAGAGGCAACTCACATCCCAAATCCTTTTTACACGACAACCTTGTCTTGTATATGTATCATAAATATATGGTCGAAGTGATGTTTGGTTTGCAAAATGAAACACACATTGGGGTGTGTGCCGTCCGGTTGTTTTTTTATTTTTTTCAATTTAAGTTTGAAATGTGTGTGTGCGTGTGTCAGCACACTACATTAGCACATTCGAAGGGATTCTTTAAGCCGGGCTTTCAGCCTTTTGCTATTCAGTAAAGTATAATTGTGTTGTCATTTTCACAAGCTTATCCTGCAGCAGCTTAGTGTGCTGGAAGAAAGCCAAGAGAGGTGTTACATACTGTACACAGCGGTAAGGTGATGAGAGAGCCGCTGCGAGACTGTGTGTATACACACTTGTGTACATGCTACAGTATATACATGCACATTTACTGTGTATATTATTATGTATACTGTACTCTACATTCATACATAATAATATACACAGTACATGTGCATGTTATTATATATGTATGTATATATGTACTCTACATTCATACATAATAACATGCACATTTACTGTGTATATTATTATGTATGAATGTAGAGTACAGTATATGTATAGTCCTCCAAACCATAAGACCATATATTTGTTCCTACTCTCTAATACGACCCATAGGAGCGTTTTACTACATTAGCGCCCCTAGCGGTGGGAGTAAATACGTCCCATATAAAGATTTTCCGTCCTCATACCTAAACGTTACAGTTGAAGTTTTAAACACAGCGTTAACATTGTAAAAGCTGACGCTGTTGCGGTAGGTTTAGGTTTAGACAACAAAACAACTTGGTATGGTTCAAAATTGGATTAAAATCAGTGTATTTGTTACGTTAATTAATTTCCGTGCATATTATGTATTCACGCACGTGTTTAATTTTATTTTCAAATGGGTCAAAGTCCTGTGTCCATCCTACCGCCTGCCCTAAATACGACTTCCTGCTTTGCTCCCAGATTAACTACGGACACTAGAGGATGCCACCTAACAATAAAACATCAATATGGGTGGTAATTTACATTTACATATGAATAAAATAAAAAAATAAAAATGACATATTGAATTAACTAATACCTATTAATTAATTAACTAATACCATTTAGCTATTTTTTCTCTTGAATGTAAATATATCTTTTGGCTTTATATACATTACATATATTATAATGTCACTGTATTTTTGGGGGTATTTGAATGATAAAGGCTACAAAGAAAATATTAAAATTCTGAGAAACAAAGAAGTGCAAACAGCAACAGATAACAACTTAATTATTAACTCTCATTTGGTTCACAATGAAACATAAAAAGCTGCAATTTATTATTTTGATTAGTTTGGTTTAGTTGAATAATCTTTTAGACTTTTGAATATTAGAAAATTGTGCAAAATGCCCATCACAATATCCCAGAGCCCATGCGGACATCTCTAAATTGTTTTGTCCCTCCGACAGTCCAGAGCCCAAAGATATTACATTTACTCTGATGTGAAACAGAGAAACAGGGCCAGCGTCTTAGCCAATAAATTATAGCACAAGAATACGACTTTATGGGCAAAAACATTCTCTTGTATTACTCATTACCACATGTGACTGTTGGGTCAAGAGAAAAAGGGTGCGATACATACAATAAAGAGTGGATATTATGGTACTACGGTGTTTTATTTGAAGTTTTCAGGTTAAACAATGCTATATTAAGCAGCTGTGGTTGGTTTGTGTCTGTTCAAAGGAAAGTGGAGGAAAATACATAATGGATCACACATGTCGAGACAACAAATGAAGGTGAATCTTTTACAGAAAATAAGATTCCTAATACAGAGATGATGCATGGAACTGAACAAAGCCATTGCTTATGTTCAAACAAATTATTACTGTAAGAGACGGCGCACTTTCTACAACAAGGCAGTGTGCCTTCATTTGATAAAAAATAAGAAAATAACTAAATATAAGCAGGGAAACATATTGTCTATTGGATTTCACAGGGCTAAACGGGCCCAAAACAGGCCCAGACTTTATTTTTCCAACCTCTGACTTTGTAAAAATTTAAGGAAATGAATGCTAGGAGGCATTTCCCTAAAATCTTGCCTTATTTCTGCCTTGAAAGATACTTGATACTTCTCTTAGTCTGGAAATTGGAAGTATAATCTTTCATTCATTGCCTGCAAAAATAGTCTGAAGTATCTGGATAGACTTTCCCTTTGTTCTCAGGGTAAGTTAGGTTTGGGGAGTTCAGCAGCCGTCTGCTTGTGTTGGTGTGTTATACTTACATTTACATGGCCGTGTAATTGTTGAACTTAGCAGTGTGTTCATTCATTAGTGAGTGCTTACCTCCCTGGTCCCTCTCCTCATCTCTCTACATTAGCTCTGACAGTAATGACTCGCCAGGCCTAACCTCTTAACTGGCCTGATGCATGCTTGTGGCAAACCCACTCTAGCTGCCCAGCTAAAATGGAAACATGCCGTTTCAGTATTTTGCTTTTTTCCTCTCTTGCCTCTCTCTCCATTTCCTTCCCTCCGGACCATTTCTCCCTTAAATTTTACTCGGGCTATTCGAAAGGGGGCTATTCAGTCAAATTTAGGCATTAATTCATTCAACTTTCTAGCAACATGTTGCAGTGTATATTAGTATTTGTGTATGTAAGTACTACTATCAACAAATACAGCAACATTTGTACCTCTTGCATATGAATGTGCACATGGCAAATATTATATAAACTGAATTATATACTGTTGATCTAAAAGTGTTGAAATCTCCCTTAATATGATTATATTATTTCTAAAAGTCACAGCCTAAATGCTTTTTTGTAAGCATATTGTATAGTTTGTGTATTGTTGGTCATAATATTACTAGGGCTTATGCAAACAGGTCAAAATGAGTTACAAATATGGATGCACCGATTCGATACTGATTCAAATAGCTGGATCGGGTATCGGTGACAATGGGCCCGATTTTGTCAACTAATCGATTAATCGATTTAATCGACAAATCTGTAAAAATGAGTTTCTTCACAAATAATCATGCAAAAGCACCACTTTAAATCTTGTGATTCTTGAAGTTTCTTGGAGTCATTCAGCAAGGAAAAAAAGCATAAAAAATGACTAATCAACTAAAGAAACTTTAGTCGACTAAGACCAAAATGACTGATTAGTCGACTAATTGATGCAATAGAATAATGCAATAGAAATGAATACAAATGAGGGGATCATAAAGGGATAAGAGTACTATCAGGCAGGAGTTAATAAAATGATCAATGTCTCTGCAGTACAGTTGTGATTTCAACCACTATAACTTTCAACCACACTGAAAACAAATATATATTTTACAGAAGTAAGTATACAGCATATTTTCCCAGACAGAAATAAGTTATTTATTGCATGCATTTAGGTTCGGAGTTCTTTTTTACGTTATCAGACATATGCTGCAGATTCACAGAACATATTCATGAAGGACTTTTAGCCTTTAGGGCTCTTTTACCCTCACTCTATCCAGAGGGCGGAAAAGATACACGAGTTCAGCTATGTGATTCCTGACTGGACTGCAGAGATAAGAGAGCCCAAATAAATCTCCACCCTTTCAAATGGGTTCCAGTGACAGTGGAAATAAAGAGGTTTTGGTTGGCCAGCCAGATGACTGACGTCTTGGTGCCGTTCCCACCTCAGTGACCAGCAGATAAACCCGGGATTAGAGGGAGACACTATTAGACTGCTGCACACGCACGCACACACACACACACACTCACACACACACACACACACACTCACAGACACACACACACACTCACACTCACACAAAAATGCATGAACCCCTGCCTAAAGGCATAGTGTGTCCTCACAAAAACACACACATTCATTCAGAAATTCATACAAACACACTGGTTTTAAGCGCATTTATGTCTGTGGCACATTATACTCAAATCCAAATCAGTCAGGCTTCAGAATTATGATTCACACTAGGGCTGCCCCCTGAAAGTCGGAGATTTGAATCAGTCGCAGACCCCTCAAGTCGACTGAGATGCTTCAGGTTGAGCCATTGTTTTGTTTTTTTCTCTTTTCTTTTTGTCCGTCAGTGTGCAGTGGGTACAAGCGGCTGTAGAGTGGTAAAGGAGCGGTTTCCTTTAAATTCTTCACAATAAAAGTGCCCCCTTATTTCGTTATTTAAAAGCTTTTATTGTGAAGCAACAAAATCAGGAAATACTATATCTTCCACAGCACACTGGACACTTCACACACAACAACTTCTACAATAGAAAATTAAACTGAAAAGAGCAGATATCTGAAAGAGAAAAAACAGCGACGCAGGTGACTTCAAACCAGGGATTCAGTTAGACGCTACAAAAGTACTGAAAGCTGCACTTTTAAAAACGCCTTTTTCTCAGCGGACATGAGTACAGCCGCTGCTCGCAACCTGCAGCTCAGCTGAGGAGGAGGAGACATTGGATAAGTTACGTGGACCTGCGGTGAGTCTCTCTTCTGCCTTGGTGGTGAATTTACAGCTCACAGCAACTTCATACCAGAGTCTCTGGCTTATCTTTGATACCTTGTGTCAGCACAAAATGTTAGCATTAATTAGCTCAGAGGGCTGTCACTCTCCTGCTGAACCCATTCAAAAAGCTGGCAGATTAATAAAGCGCTGCTTGATAGTCTATATGAGAGAAAAATGAATGTGTGATGTGTTTGTACTAACGTAAGTCATTTTAATTGTGAGAGGAGATGCGGTCTGCATCTGTTGCCTTTATTTGCATGCCGTAAATCAGTCTACAAAAGCTGTGCACCGTGCGCAAACTGTAATAAAGCAGGCTTACAGCACAGGACGATAGTCAAATCATCGTATTGAACAGCCAAATCTGATTCGACTGACACAATTCGGGTACAGCCCTAATTCACACTATTACCCAGAGATCCTCTGTGCAACCACTCTGACCAACCACAAGAGTCACCGGTCTAGCAACAAGGACATGACCTCTCACTGGCTTTCCCACCAGATTTGCTGGAATGCACAACCAAGCTGGGAGATTTCACTACCTGGGAATGAACCCATCTCTCTGTGGTAGCCGCCGACCATTTCCCCCCCCCCTCGCCACCCGTACGCCCCAGAAATCATTATTTATCAGAAATGTTAGGCCGCTAAAAGGCTTGGCTGAAGCCAGAGGAGAAGAAGAAGAAGAGAAGGAAAGCAGAAAGGGAAAGATGAAGGGAACGCCAGAGCACAGAGTGGAGAGATGTTATCGGGGATCAGAGATTCTGTCTGAGCAGCAGACCTTTCTGCGTTGTGAACTCCTGGCGGCCTGACCTGAAATGATTCCAATCTATCTCTGGCTGGAGGAAAGACATCCAAAAGGAGGTAAAGCCAGTGAACAACTTCATAATGCATACATGTACACTCAGAAAGAGAATGCTACAGGTTAGGGCTACAGATAATGTACTGCCATAAGAAACAGGATAGTCTGACCTTTTCATTGGACATTTTCCTGGACACACACTCGAAATCAACTTTTGGCTCCGTAATTCAGATTCATTGTAGCATCAAAAATCCAAGCAAATACAGAGGGAAAATTCTAGTCATTAGATGGACATGTAAACATTCTAGCATCCAACATCCAAGCAAAACTGAGGAAACATCATTAGTCATTTGATTAATATGTAAACAAACTGTTACGTGTCAAACAGATATACAAAGATGATTTATGTATATGAAGCCAAAGTTTGTTTCTATTAAGCTGGGTTAAGTTACTGTGGGCCAGCCCATGTGAAAGATGAAATAAAATAATAATAATAATAAATGAAATCAAGGAATCTTGAAGGAGTCTTAAAACACAGACATACTCTGTTCTCCTTAAATAACAGAATCCTGACAGAATCAGCGATTTCTAACAATATGATACTGAGCTAAAAACTAACTAGCCTTAACTGAAGCATGCCATTACAGCAGCAGACATAAAACATTAAAACTACTCTATTTCCTCCAATGTATGGTCTTGTTATGAGACCTATGAGGTGGCTGTGCACACAAAGCTCTACAGATGTAATGCAAACACCATGGACCCATGAGAGACGCAATCATCATTAATGTGGTTGTCCTAATTAAATCACCAGTGCATACTGCTGAGCCAGCTGCCGGTTGTATGATAGCTTTCCTGATGGCTTGTCTAGCAGGGTCTCTTTAACCATCAGTCAACGCCCAAATGGATTGTGAGCCTGTTAAAGTTGGGTCCTCACTGAACAAGTATACTAGGACATTTTTATGGCTCTAGCTTGCCCACTCTGTAGTTGCACTATGCTTTGTTAAGGCCAGCAAATCCTCCAAATCACACAACAACATCAGTCCTTTGTTGCTACCCTCTATTACCACCCATGTAAGTGTTTCCTGAACTAGCGCCCCTAGTGGTGGCAGGAAATACGACCAATAAGAGTTCTTTCTGTCCTCATGCCAAAAGTAACGGTCGCACTTTTGAACATGTTAACGGTCGCAGTTTGGTTAAGTTTAGGCACCAAAACTATTTGGGTCTAGGCAATAAAACTACTTGGTAAGGTTAGAAAAAGATTGTGATTTGTGTTAAAAAATAGTACATTTATTACGTTACTTCACTTTATACATGACGTAATTACGCATGTGACGCAGAACGTGACATAGTTCACTTTTATTTTCAAACAGGCTCTAAATACTACGTTATATGACTTCCTGCTTTGTTCCCGTCATAATTACTACGCTCACTAGAGGGCGCCGCCTAACTATAAAACGTAAACATGGGTCGTAATTGCTGCTTGTACAAACGATGCCGCAAAAGTGGTGTCATTTTTCGGTGGAGGACAGTCTCCTTCACAGACACCCCTGGCTAGAGCATCAAACTGTACTGCACTTGTTTATATGTTTGACTAAAATCAGATGTGATGTGTGACGTGACATGCTAATGTGATTGTATCTATTAATAGAGTCTACCAAAACAAAAACAAAGGCCGGGCTCTAGAACAACCTGATCTTTGAAAGCATATACCAGTTTGAGGAGAGATCTTCCCCTCACGCCGATTTGCATGGTGTTGCTGGTTGCTGGCTGATTATCCCTGGAGGATAATGTGGTGCAGTTGTGCGAATGCTGCACCCTGGAGAATGGCCCTTATCTTCAATGGCTCTGCAAAACTCCAGCTGTTTTTTAATTGGTTGCCAGGGTGGGTGAACAACAAGTACCTCCCAGCAGTGCTCTGTTCGGTGATGGAGAAGCAGTAATGCGTGGCACGTGGCCAGGAACTCGGAGGGCCTGCCTGGGTCAATAGAAGCAATACTTGCTGCTGCGGTTTTCAAACTTTTTCTCTAGGGGGGGGAGGATTTACATAAGATTTGTTCTCATCGCCCTAAACTGATTTTGTGGGCGATTGAGTAAGATAAACCATCATCATTTATTTACTCAGATTTAGGCTATCAACCAACAAAGTTATATCATTCAGCCTAGTTTATACCAGAGGCAATGGAATTGCCTTAGCAACACAGCATGCAATCAGACAAAGAAGCACACAGTTTTAGACTGTGAGCAGAAAGTGGACAGCTGTTAAATGCAAAACCTAGTTTTCAGTGCAGTAGTTACAGAAGTCAACTACAACACATTTCATGTGTGGCCCTCTTCCTGCCTAAAACTAATGCAGCAAATATTTACTTTGATAGTTTCCGAACTTTTTCTTTTGATGCTTTATTTTAGTGCTGAAATGATTAGAGATTAATCACTGATGGACAGAAATCTATAAGCAACAAGTTATCATAAATGACAAACATTTTCCTGTTCTGGGTTCTCAGTTTTGAAGATTTGCTTTTTTTGTCTTCTATGATAGCAAAATGAATGTCTTTAAGTTTCGGGCAAAACAAGCAACTTTGCATCTGGGAAATTGTTATGGTCTAATCAGTACAATCAACAGAGTTACTCCAAACAGTCTTTCCCAAAGTTAGGGTCGGGACCCAAAATGGGTCGCAGACCTGTTTTTATTGGGTCTACAATCGGCAGAGTAAAATGCATAACAGTGCTATGATATGTGAATTAATTTTTCAGTGCAAGTTCATTATGACATGGTGAGAAACTACAGAAACACTACATTCAGCAAATGTAATTATTGCTGTGATGCACTTTTATAATGAAATAAACATATTTTGTATAGATTTTAAATTCATGGTTCATTGTGTTCTTTATCATAACTTTATAAATACAGATGTCATGGCAATTTATGATGTATTTTTATAAGTTTGGGTCCCGGGTAGTCATCAAATTTCTCTTTTGGGTCTCAAGCTGAAAAAGTTTGGCAACCCCAGCTCCAAGAGGGAGCCTACTTCAAAATTACATAACTCGGGATGTTCCATATGTCACAATTTAGTGGTACACTTGTCCAACAGCAACAAGACCATGGATCACTGGTCAAACAGAATTTGAGTGATAGGCACTCAGTGCTGCCCCTAGCACTCATTCCTGAGTGGCGTCTCAACTCAGGGAGAGACAGAGTGATTGAATGACATTTATTGTTCTAGACAGGCTGTCTGGGCAAAAACTATGTGTCCTGTTCGCATAAAACACTAATAATATTAGTTCACTGCAGGAGTTGCTGTTGATTTATTACACTTTTTGCACATGGAGGTCTTGTAGTGGATGGAACGACCAGCCTTTTCTCTATTTTCTACCTCCCTTTCAAGGATTGTCCATCTGCCATGGTGGGAGGCCCTGATCCATCCTTGCCCTGGCACTGGTTTCAAACATCAAACCAGTAAACTGAAATGTCACTTTAACTTTCTGCAAGCACTTGTCACTGCAGGACTAGCTTTGTCCCCAAGCTGCAGCTGAGAGTTTCATACAGTGTGGTGTCAGAAAGGCTATTCTCCCTCCATCTCCATTTCCTTTAATATGTTATGTGGTTAGGAGGGTGAGAGTCTGTATTCACTCAAGGGATGCCAAAGACGAATCATTACACTACTGCCCCTAGTCAGTCGCATGCACCCGCGCAACAGCACAGACAAACGTGTGACTCTACTGTACGTGCATTTGCACACACACGTGCGCACACGCACACGCATGCACACACACACACACATGCTCACCATCTCCAAGAGGGAAGGTAACCAATTTCAAGAGGCTTGACACCTGCAGCCACTTCTCTCTCTCCCTTTCCTTCTCCCTCTCTATTCTCCCTTCTCTCTATCACTTGCTCTCTTCTGCTGCCTCACCTGTCAAGCCACAGAGAAAAATTCATTCACAGTGACAAAGGAACCATTTGCAGGTCTGGAGAGAAGATCCTGTCCTGGTTACACTCTGCCCTTGTGAGAAATGGTCAACAATTGCATTTCAAAACTAGAAATCAATTACGACTCAGACTGGACCCCACAGATTAAGAATATACCCAAATTACAAGTAGTGGCTATTATCAGATCATGTATGAATCATGTTTTTACTATTAACTGCTAAATGGCTGAAGTTCCCAAATCTATGTCATATGAGTAACTTTTATGTTGCTCTCGTACAGAGTTTCTCCTTTGTGAAAAGGACGACTATTTTGACTGTGGCAGCTCCTGTGAGCTCCCGAAATAAAGTGAAGATGATATGATATGAACATATGCTCAATCCCTTTATGAATGTTTCATCTTGCCACTCTATGCCCTTAAAAACACTTGCCCCCTGCCTCAATCTGTGCAGCATACTGCAACATATGGCGGGTTTACGATGACTGTCCAGTCGCAGCCACCCGCCAATATCAGCCAGTTTAGAAGTGCGGACATGCCATCTGTCAAAAAGCTGATCACACTGCTGCACAACTATATGCTTTTGTGCCATAACTGATGAAACACACAAACACTGTATGCTCATAAAATGTGGGAATCGTGAGATGGCAATGGGACCGGGAAAAGGCACCTTGAATTAATTCAAAACCAGAGAGGAAAACAACAGCGACATAGACTGTGTTTAACTTTGACCGAGTCTTCTCAATGACAGAAATCGAATCTTCAATCAAACCCTTTGTTTGTGATGAACATGTGTTGTTTGTGAGATAACTGACAAGTCTGTTTATTGAGTCAAATCACCGTGAAGAAAATGTATTGTTTTTTCTTCAAAGATTGTTAAGATTTGGAAAATGAAAATTCCATTCATAGCTCTCTCTTGTTCTGGTTTTTACTGAAATAAAAGAAAACATACCATACCTAGAACTGTATGAGGATGTCACGTGTGTGTTGCAACATGCTATCATTTTACCACCTGGCTAAATGAAGTTGATTTCTATCAGAATGAGCTGGTAATGAAACTTCTTCTATCTCAGAGCAGAGTAGACTCAGAGCAGTGAACATCAACCAAGAACAAGATGTGGCCACAGCACTTTGGCCGGGCTGCAACATTTCCGTAGAGAAAATTACACCCCATCTGTTCTGGTGTTTATAATCAGTGGTAAACGCTGAGGGGGGAAATTAATCTAATTTGACAAAACAGCAGTAACAAAAGCAAAATGGCCAGACTTAGTGACAGGGGTATTATACAATGTAAAAAAATATACACAGAGTCTTATGATAATTATCACACACACAGTGGAAGAAGGGCAAACAGAAAAGAACACTAGAACAAGTAAGGGATACTTACTGGCATTGGTATAAGCCCACAGGCATTGAGGCGTCGTTATTAAAATTTGGCGGCATATACAGACAACAAGGACATCATTTCAGCACAGAAAAACACATTAAACATTGACAGTTCTGCTGTTTAAATAATATTTAACCTTCACAATATAGGTTTTATATATTAAAATGTGTTATTTTTTTGTTTTACAGTTTGTTTTATTATTTTATTTTCAGCAGAAGAGGATGTAAATATAAATGTATCAATTTATGTATTGCATACATTTTCCAAGCAACTAATAATAAACTCTATAAAATATCAGATACGTTTGCCATTTAAATGAATAAAGCTTACAAATGTTCTAACTCATGAAGTTGATATAAATTTATAAATAAAAGATAAAAGATATAAGAAAGATATAAAAGATATGTGGGGAAAAAAATATTATGACACACTGTCGATCACTTATTAGCATTTCAGTGCTCAAACCCTCATCATTAATTCAATGTTACTTGACGAAAGCCTCAAGTAAAATTCAGTGACACCTGTCAATAAGACTTTATGCTGTGCAAGAACTTTGCAGGAATATAAATATACAGTTACACAACCTCTATACACTCAGTACACCGTGCAGACATATTCAAATATGCTAACATATGCTTTCGCTCCCTCATGCTGTAGCAGAGGTGGAGGAGATGTGCTTTATGTTTAATGAGTCGTGTCTAAGGTGTAAATAAAACATTGTCTATCTCAGATGGAGGCTATGCTGCTGCACCTTCATGGCTTCATTTATTCCTTATATTCACCTCTCTTCGCTCTTATAGCCTCTTATCACGGCAGAGAGGGGATACTCCTCTCTCTCATCATCAATCATTGAAGCCCGTGCCCTGTCACCCTGCTGGCAGAGGTGCTGTGCCGTGTGCTATTGTTTGTTGTATTAGACCGGCTCTATTTTTGATATTGAAGGTCTTGTGGGGGAAAGCTGTGCACCCATAACACCTCCACGGCGATCTAGATGAATGTTTACCACGAGATATTCACGAACTCTCGTAAAACTTTCAAAGGCAAGTGGTTTACTGCTGCCCTTGAAAGTCTCAAAACATTGTGTGGTGGGGGGGGGGCGCCTATGAATGATGTAGTCATATTGCAATTTCTGAAAATGCACAATAACACCACCACTCTTAAAAGTCTTAAATGAGTTAAGGTGCAAGACCTAGTTTTGCAAAACCCTGCGATTCAGTTCATTTCAGTAGCACAAGACAGCAGCAGACTAAGACACATAAACATAACACATATTAGAAATCACAAGACTTCCCAGGCTTGGAGCACATAATCTCTTCTTATAAAAGTTTAGGCTATAGTATAGCTTGATAAGCAGATGATCAGTAAACAAATATAAGCTTACGTTCGGTAAAGAGTTCGACTGAGTGCAGCGTAAAGCACAGCAGTTCAGATACAATTCATGTATTAATAAGCCTTCACATAAACCTACTGCTTTTGTGTGAAATTCTAATGCTTTGCTGTTTGCAAGTTTACGTCCTTAAAACCAAATATAACTACACAACAGTGATACTCAACTCACGGCCCGACAGGGTGCCGGGTGCCCATTTTCTAATTCACAGTGAAAATAAATGGATTCAAACTGTGATTTTTCTTTTGTACTTGGAAAGTAAATAAGGTGCCAGAGTGCATTAAAAAGCATCAAAATAGAGCTTGTGTATAAAATCACCCAGACCCCCGACAGAGGTCCAGGCTGAGCCCTGAAGGTCCTCAAATAGAAACACCCCTGGGTGCACCTGACCTGTTCGAATTTCAAAGAAAGATGAGTTATGGCTATGGGCTTTTTAATGTTTATTCATTTTTTCTGATAAATAGCCTATTATTAATGTTTGTTTATTAACTGGCACCTGGCCTCCTGTCATTTTGCAAAAGTGGCCCCTGAGTATCTCTGGCTTATAAACTTCACTAGAGAATAAAGTTTACAGCCACACAAAAATAAAATATGCCACAAAAATCATTTAGAGTACAACATGCAAGCATTTCCTCACCAGTGAATTATCAGCATGAAAGCATCTCAATGCATCTCAGTGCCAAACATCAAACACAACATCACAGTTAATAGCCATTCAAGTACTGGCATCCAGTACAACGAAACAGTATTTTTCAGCTCCCTCAGAACGTCGTCCCTCAGATGTAACCTCACTGTGGGTCTTATGTGTCGGGCACAACCCGAACAAAAACATCCTCACTGTGGTGCTGTGGAGGTTTACAGACACCACCGTCATGTCAACTCACAGGCAACTAGAGGTGTGTTTTAATAGTTGATTGCATAATGGTTTTGGTCAGTTTCTGCAAGAATTAAACCTACCCATTGCAATTCTGGATAAATACATCATGAGATAGCTACAGTTGGATCACTAACTGGTAGCTACAGTTGGATCACTAACTGGCATTACTGTATATACAGTAATGCCAGTTACACAAATACTTCCATATGCAACAATTAACAACGAAACACAGTTGAAGGTTTACAGTTTCACACTCACCTACAGCATTACTGCATGTTCAGTTGCTTTCATCTGTAGTCACTTAAAAGTAAAACACAAAATAAGCTTGGTTAAGTATCATTATTAGCACCTGAACAATGCACTGTTTCTTGATCAAGCATGCACATTTTGTTTACATTGTTTTGTCATACTGCTAGTTGGTTTGATTTTATATTCATTAATTTGTCTTTAGGTTATCTGGCTGCTGAGATCACTTCCTGGTCAAACAAACAAAAGACGGGGCAGAGGGTGGAGCCTGGTTTTCTGCAGAGGCCCAAGCCTTGGACCATACCAAGAGCTCTGACAGCATGGGGGGGGATCAAGGTTTCTTTGTGTTGAGTTTTAGTTATTGTCCATATTTTCCTCCCCTGTGTGAGTTTATTGGTTTGATCAGCCAGTATATAACTTTCCCTCATGTGCAATTCAGGTATGGCCACCAACACTAACCCATGATTACACACCTCAAACATCTACCATTCATCTTATTCATTATTCTCTTTTACTCATTTAATTATTTTATTTTCTGATCTCGCTTTATGTTGATTTGCACCATATGCACCCTGACTGCCAGCCACCGCCCTCAAACATACACACATGTAGGCTACATACTTTGCTATTTGTCTTTGCCCAGTTCTGCTGGTTTGTTTATTATTATTTAGTATATATCGCCTCCATCTCCTCCCCCAAATGATTTTATGGATTGTAAAGGGCACAAGCCCTGAGCTATCCTTCAGGCTCAAGAACATCTACTTCTTTCCATTCAGGTAGGTTAGATGAGTTAACATCTTGTTTTGTTAGCCTTATATTTCAGTAGAGTGATATTTTGTTGATGTCTTTTGAGGGCTGTTGATTCAGTTGCCTTCAGTTATTTGTTTTGATGAATCTTTTTTGGGGAAAATAAACACAAACTTTGCACTTTAAACCCTGTGTCCCTTTGTGCTTTGACTGCTTGGTCCACAGCATGCCTTACACAACTCTTCATTCATTCCTTTCAGAAGATGGGGTGACACAGTGCACGTACGTCATCAGTCCATTGCAAGGCTACATACACGAACACTCAAATTCATGCCTGTTGCACAATTCCATGTCTCCAGTTCACCCGACTTGCATGTTTATGGAATGCAGGAGGAAACCAGAGCACACAGACAAGTACGGTACATGTGAGCACGTTGTGCCACATTGTGTCCCACATGAACTTTACATCGACTTGAATATGCTGTATTTATTTCGTCACGGAGTATTGTTTAATGATCCTGCGACCTGACCTAGATCAGCTGTCCTATTCTTAGAGGCTTCATGCATACAGAACCAGAGAGCAGAGATGATCTTATTGCTTGAATCTTTAGGGAAATCAGGTAGTGTGCTGTTCAAAAAGCCAGAACACAGGACACGCCTGGACGGAGTCAGAGAGGCATGAAATCCTAATGTTACCCTTCCTATTACAGTGAGCAGACCAGGTCCAGCGGTCATCTCCGCCTTACCAAGATTAATGGCTCGTCTCACAGGTTGGGTTCCCATTACGTAGTACGTCCGTCGCCACCTCGTTACGGACACATCGTTCACTGTCAAACAGCAGAAGAAGGCAGTCAAATGGTCATACCCCTGCAAACCTAGCTTGCATAAACCTGATATGCTCTGTACAGCACATGGCTAAGACCAGTAAATCGTCACCCCCTCCCTACACTGTGTGCACATATGGTGAAAACTCTGCATGTACCTATAAGCAAGTACTGCACCTTTTAATGTCTGTCTTGATTTTTATAATGAAATTAAACTTGGATTAATACATTTGGCTGCTCAACAACGACTGGCACTCACACACTCACAGTTAAAAGGAAATCTATCTCGACTGTAGGCTATATTTGGAGCTTTTTAATTTGATTTGTGTAAAAATAAAGCTGTGATATCCAGCACTGTGATGTGAGCATACAGTATCCCCACCCAGTGCTGTGCATGAACATCATGCGTACAACATACCAGTTTGCAACTAATAAACGGGAACGTGACCATTGTTAACTCTCAGTTAGGGGAGGATTTACGACACCAGGCATGCCGGTGTTGTGTTGAAGACATGTTGTTTCCCCCCTTCCTAAATCTCAACCAAACCTTATCCCTAACCTTAACCACAGAGGAGGGCACTACGGGAAACATAATTTTAACAAGAGGGAAACACTATTCGACAGGAGAACAGCCACATCGGCAACAAACGACACATTGAGCTGAAGCATATGACCAGTCTCAGAGCAGCTTATTAAAAATAAAACTGAAGAAACTAGTTCATTTTTTGGGACTGTGAATTCAGTTCAAAATGTAAAATGTGAAATGTGAACTACTTAATTTGAATTTGTGTGAACTGAACTTTGAGCTAGCTCCTGTGAAGTGTGAACTTGCACAACACTGTCCCTACCTCTTCGTATGCACATATGCAAGTTTGAGTTTGTGCTTTGGTGTGTGTAAAAGGTCTGTTGGTGGCAAAATTTTTTGTCAGTACAATGTAAAGCAGAAAATTTCCAGGGACTCACCGTCTGATAGCTGGATGAGAGACTGTGACTAATGGTCTGGTGTCAAGCCACGGATAATGTATGGCTCCACAATATATGGATAAATAGGATATGGCCAGTGTGTGCATGAGTGTGTGTATGTGTGTGCATGTGCGCGGTGATGAGTGATATGCGGTGTGAGAAGGTGATATACTGCCGTTTGTGTGCGCTTATGTGTCTTGGCATGTGCTCACATGCTCGGTTGGTCATGTGTGTGAGGAAGGATGCACCATGAAGATATTTGTCAAATATCCAACATGTTTTTTACCCAGGAATTCAGGCCTCTGCACCTCCTCTCCTATGGCTCTGATGAGTAGCTCTGTTAATAATTCATAGGGAATTCTACATTGTAAGTTATTGTGTTTTTGTGGACCCATTTATCTTCATAGTGACTAA
>JAOVVB010094054.1:22500-27584 GCA_028570985.1 Heterobranchus longifilis
AACGTATGATATCGTATGACATTTTATGAAATATGACGTATTTAACGCTGTGAAACATGACACCGTTTAGGCACCAAAACTACTGTCACCTGACCATTTAAGTTTAATATGACCATTATATTTACCGCTGTGAAACAGCGACCAGTGCGTGACCCTGACGTTTAGGCACCAAAAGGTGACCGGTTAAGTTTAGGCACCAAAATACTTGGTTAAGGTTAGATCATAAATGTGGGGTGTGCGCTCTACCACTGCACCACCAGCGCACACTGTCTTTGAATACTCTAATACTAACGATACTAACAATTCCTGAATTCCTGAAAAAAAAGACTCAACGGCCTGAGACAGATTCAACTTTTGGAGAAACGCAACCCTACGTCACGCTGCGGTGACCAATCACCTAACCTGTAAAAAATGAAACACATGCACTTATCTGCCCAGGACTCCATGTAACAGCTGATTAAAAAGCTGCAAAACGGTCCCTCGTCTCTTTTTTTCCCTCTCTTTCTCTGTGGTGCTGTGAAATGAAGCTGCCTTCGAGTGCGCTCAGAAATCTCGGGATCATAACAGCACTCGGACGGAAAACAATAAGTGTGAAATATAAAGTCTGCGTGTCCTACATTGCGGGTTAAAGTACACAACAGAAATGGGCCATATGTTACACTCCCACACCGCCAGATGACCCTGCAGCGAACTGCCTGATTGCAATTCTTGGTGTGAATGTAGCCGCTGAAGTAAACATGAAGTACTGTACAAGTGCTTCAGAACCGTACTTCAGTAGATTTCTTGATTGAATTACTTAGTTTCCACCACTGTATCAATGCTTACTACACTGCAATTGTTTTGCTTCCAGAGGCGTATGAGGACAACACTTGATAAAAAAAAAAGCTCAATGACAACAGAACTATTGATTGTAAAAGGTACTTAGACCTGCAAAAAGAGCACGAAGAAGCCACTTAACTACAGTAAAGACAGCACGGGTAATGAGTACATTCCACCCCTGGTTGCAATCAAGCCACTCCAACATTTTACACTGAACACAAACACCACATCCTCTTGTACGTTTTATTGTCACACTTTGCCATTTGGGTATTCAAGTGAATGTATTTTTTAAGGGCATTCATTCACCTGTCACTTGAGTAATGACGCTCAGTCGATGCTCAGATTTTGTGTGTGTGCGAACACATGCGTTCATAGATAGTGGCTTTATTGAGCATCATTGAGTCTCAATCTAATATGACCTTGTTGTTTTCTACCTTGTTCTGTTTGAAAATTGCATTATTATCCAATAAAAAGCCAGTCTAATATATATGAATACACAAATAATGTTTTCAATAAGTAGGGCACTTGGGTGTAATGATAAAGGAAAACTGAAATGAGAACCGTCGCAAAGTCATTGAAATGTTGTCAGTCTAATGTATCACCACTGGAGCCCATTACCTGTGACAAGCAAGGAACAAGACTGTCAAGAACATTTCCAAGCACCTGAAATCTTTTTTTGATTAGAAAGTGTGTTTCTATTAATTTTCTTTGCTCACCTTCCCTTCTGCCATTTCACGTCAAAGCAGCGCGACGTCTAATCATTTCTGTTCCGATAGCTTTTTTTATGTTCATTTTGGCATCTCATTGGAAATAAGTAAACATTGCTGACACTTGGTTAAAGGTGAACCAAATAAATTCATAACTTCCAATTCAATCTGTCAACTTCCATATTATCATCAGGCTAAAGGCTCAGACAGGCTAAGAGATGGCTGTTATGCAATCAACATACTGTGAGGATACAGGAAATCATAAAATGTTCTCTTTTCAGACATCAAATGGCTTGGGAAAATTGAGATGAAAACACCAAATGATTTTTTTAAAACAGGTATTGATAAAGCATTGGCTTTTTACTCCTGGAGGTTTTGTTGAACTCAGAGTAACGAGTGTTAGTTGGAAGAGCTCAGTCCCAACACAGACAGACGGGGATGTACCGTTAACGCCGGAGCTATAGTCTAATTATTTTACCCCGGGGCCCGTTTAGTACCGGGTTTTGGTACCCATCCCTAGTGGACCATGTTCCCCAATAACCTGTCCTGTGAAAAGAGAAATGATCCATTTCTATCTGTGTGTTTTATGGGGAAGGAGGTCGCACAGTTCATTGTCGCTCTCCCTCTCTTTTCTTTGGGCATGAAATAACCATCCCTATTTCAAACCCTCTGAAACATGTATCCTCTTTTATCTGTACAAGTAAACACCTCTCTTTGCAGCACCATACTTTTTATCCTCAACAGTTATCTCTTGTGTATGGCCACGTGCCGTCTCGTTCAAGGGCAGTCGGCTCACCTGCGCTTCATCCTTGAGCGTAGATTCCCCCCGTTGAGCGGAGCTGACCTCAGTGCAAATGCAGATGAGCATGTGGCCGGTGCCAACTCGAGATCAAGACCTTTGCTCCCTTTGGTTCAAACATGAGGGGTTATTTTAGCACCTACAGTTGTTGTTTTGTTTTTTGTTTTCACCGGGATGAAAATATGTTTATAAGTTTTCTGCCTCTCATCTGTCTTCTATCAGCAGCCTGTCAGTCACTGAATGGATGCAGCAGTTCAGAAGTCACACTGACCTTGACAAAAAGAGTTCTCCTCTAGTAACACTCCTGCATACCAATGTCCCTATGTTGTTGCTCTGAGATGTGAATTAATATATTCAGGATGTATTCTGAATTTTGCTGGCTTTTCTATAGAGTCTGTTAAGTTGCTATCTAGTGGCAGAAAAGACTTGAATAATGCAAACAGGATATTTATGCCATCATATCTCCCATAAATTGACAGTTTCTTGTACAAAAGTTGAATAAATAAGCATAATTTCAACATTTTATTTATAACACAGCCTATGTGTTTCTATGCTACTTATCTTACCATAGTTTCGCTACATTGTTAGAAGGATTATAATGCAAGATTTCCAGGATCTTCACACTTTGTTCAGGACAAATTGAAGGTTAAAGGTCCCATATTGTAAAAAAAAAGCGAGCTTTTTAATCATAAAACAGGTCTAGGTGCTATATAAATACTGTGAAAGTATGAAAACGCTCAATTCACAGGGAAATGCACACAGCCTGTATTCAGGAACTGTGATGTCACAACTACACTATATAGGCAGAAACTGCTGCTACAGTGTCGTTACAGTCATTCCCCGGCTGCAATGACGGTGCAGAGATGTTGAGAGCGCAGATGCGGAAGACCCGGAACTGCTGACCAGTCAGTGCAGACTTTTTTAGAGGGGGGCTTAGAGACAGATGCTAAAACATAACATTTCAGACAGAGGGGGAATACAGGCATATTCAGACAGACGAGAAAAATAATGTGTTTTTGAACATTAAAGCATGTTCATGTTCTCATAGAAACCCTAAGTGAACCTGAAAATGAGCATAATATGTGAGCTTTAAATCTTTTGGTGTTGCCACACTGATTTAGTCTCCCTAAGAGCTTCTCAGCATTATCAGCAGTACTAACAGGCCTTGTGAAAAACCTTGTGAGGTTACATATATTTCTCCACTTGTTATGGGCAATTTCTTCCACAGCACGTCGGCCGTATTGTACTCAGCGGTATGCATGTCGTTGCTAAGCACACTAACCTTTCACAGAACAACGTGATAATGGTGGGTTTAATGTCACATTGAGGGCAGACGGAACCATCTGGGAATTACACAAAAGATTAAGTGGAATAATTATCCCATATAAAATTATGAGTGACATGAGGCTGATTGGGAAGGTGGACGTCAGAGTTGACAATGCACACATCAGTGTCAGAGGTTATGTTTGGTTACAGGTGAGAAGTAATGCGAAGAAAAGCTGTTAATTTATGCAGTCCTCTCCCCGACACAGTTACTGCAATTAAAGATAGGCTGACATGTTGCACACACTAAACGTGTTTGTGAATTTGACATAGCCTTGCTTGTTAAATTACTACTAGATGGTAGACATTGCAAATCATCTCAGAAGATGATGTTTTCTTTGCTCCTCAGTAACAAAAAGCAACAGTGTAAACAACTCTAGTTTTAAGAAATCCTAGAACAGCTGAGCTTCTTTGCATATTCCTTCATGTTATTTCAATGTGCCTCAGGAAGTCAGTGTAACCACTGTCAGCTCCATGGTTCCCACTGCCACAATCTAGTTCAATACGCTGCAGGTTTTATTTGACTGAATCTGAAAAGGCAGTTAAATGTCTTCACTCATTTGATCAAATAGCTTCCATAGGTGAGTGTAATCTCATGAATAGTTTCTGAGATCTAATTTTAGAATCATTTTAACTCTCTGGCAGCAAGTAAGCCTGTAATAGTCTTTGACATGTCTGATCCATTTCAATTTGTCATTCAAATTAGTTTCCCTTTTTCAGGTCACTATAATAGAGTGGCTTGAAGTTCAGATATATTTTTCCAACCTTTGTGCTTTTCAGCAGTTAGAGGAATACTTCACCGTCAAAATGATCATTTGTGTATCAGTTATTCACAGTGTTATGTAGAATTTGTGAAGAAAACGTAGTTTTTTCCACGGTGAACGTTCCAAAAACCAACAAGAAAATCCTTGATGAATCGAAGTAATAGGGGGCTGCGTTTAACAACAGTAAAACTATATAAAAACATCAGTTTACAAACTCTCACACAGCTTGTGCAGTATTGTTAAACTCAGCCCCTGATTACTTCAACTCAAGGGCTTAACTTGATGAGTTATCTCATGTAGGAGGCACGTTGCAAAAAAAAGTTTTTTTCACAAATTTAAGGCAACACTGTGAGTAATTGATGTACAAATGGTAATTTTGACAGTCAAGTATTCCTTTAACAGATAAGTGTTAAAAATGCACTCCCCCCAATGCTTCAGTTATGGATTTTGGCTGTTTTAGAGAGGAGGGAGTTTTTGTTTCCTACACGACTCTCTCAGTGCATGCCGGACACGCTGGCGTCACAGAGATGGGTCATCATATTGGATGGGAAGTATTGTGGATTGCATAATAAGCCACACGTGCTGCACAGTACATAGCCGTCGTTTTATCCACCACCTGTGACAATGACGTAAAAACGTCATTGTCACAGGTAACACTAAATCTGTAATGCT
>JAOVVB010094055.1:0-13254 GCA_028570985.1 Heterobranchus longifilis
GTGGGGGGGGGGGGGAGACAACTGGTCTAATGTGTGTCCATCTTATACCTCTATGTACTTACTAACTTTTACTCATTGTCAATATATATAAAATGGAAAATTTAAATGCAAACACACCATTTGCTATAATCAATCTGTAGTGGGTGGTCTACGATGAGGTCTGTGGGGCATTTAGGGTTGACCAGGCCGGGGTCCACGCCATGTTTGGCCACAGCGTCCCTCATGGCTGCCAGGTCCACCATGGCAGGAATACCACTGTAACAGGAAAGGAGAGGATAAATAATACAACCTAACCTTCCTTCAGGTAATAGTGCATTGCGAACACAAATAAAGATCATGATGACACAAGATCTAAACTCCTGGTGAATCAGTCGTTCTACCCAAATCCTTGTAAAACTCACGTGAAGTCCTGGAGAAGGACTCGCGCTGGAGAGAACGGCACCTCGGCTTTATTCTGCTGCTGCTGCCAATCCAGAATATTCTGGACATCTTCTTCTTTTGTGTAAAAGCCATCACAGTTACGGATTGCTGCCTCCAGTAAGACACGGGTGGACAGAGGCAGCTTGTCTACACAGAGAAACAACAAAAAAAGTGTTGTTTACTTTCCTACAGTAAACAATGTGTAGTTAAATCTGGTTGTTGATTAACCATACACTGTCCTTGTTTCATAATTGTCAATTGGATGTGCACTGAGAACTTGTTAAGACCATGAAGTAACAAACCAATGCAGGCTCTCAAATGTATATTCAACAATTACCTTAATTTACAAAGGACAAATGTCCCTTAAGATTGCTTTTAGTTTTGCATGCATACATGTTTACCCTGCTATCCTGGACACACCTGTGGTAAACACAACCTTAAAGGGTTCCTACACATTTTCCATTTCAAAATTCTAGACTTTTCCAGAGTCAAATTTCCAGACTTCTCTGTAGATTATGTAGAGGACGACAGTGCTTTGTACTAATGCCTCCCCCATGTTTTTTTCTATTTAATAAATAAGAACTGAAAATTAGTTGAAAAAGGTTAAATAATTTAATTTTCACTGTGTCCTTGCAGGGCTGTCACAATTACAGAAATATTGCAATATTATTAACAAAGCAACTGCCACGTTCACTTTTTTTTTTGTTTTCCCAAGGCCCTTTTTATTTTCACCTTAATGTATGTGTATTAAATGTTGAATACATTAATAATGAAAACAAAAGTTTAAATTGTAATTGATGTGAAATTCTGAATTTTATATTTTAGAAAACAGAATAGGGGCAACAGTCTGGAAACACAAATATTTTTCCATACTTATCTAGACCTGGAAAAAACAAAAATCAAATTCCATACTTTTCCATACTGTGTAGGAACCTTGACCTTGATCTATGTAATAGCACAATATGCTGATAGATTTCTACTGTACAATGTCACACTACTTCCACATTGTGCAGATCTGACTAAAATAAATGCTACCTGGAATGGAAAAGGTCTTGAAATAAAGTAAATATTATTTAATATTATTTATTAGTAAATATGTACCCTTTCTTTTAGCCAGATGGCCTGAACTCACCATATCTTGGATCATTTAATTTCTGTGGATTGAAGAACTTGATCTTGCCATCTTTCACTGTGTCAATTAGATGGCTATATGGGTGCTCTGCAGAGAGAAAACAAGCATTAATACAACTACAATGCCACCTTTTGTGTGCTAGTAGTGTGCTACAAGTCTAGGAAACGTCCAGATGTGATCACTTTAAATCATTTTTTTGCCTCAGCATGTCGACTTGCAGGTTGGCCAGATTTACCCTGTGAGACTTTAAAATTAAGTGGTATAAACAAATCATCAACTACCTTACTAACAACATTTACTCAGTGGATATCTCTTCAAAACAAGGCAGTTCGAGCAAGGAGAAGGCTTAAGTCAGGAGGCCTCAATTTTTCTCTGAACTCATGCAGGATGTGGGTACCTTAACCAAAAAGTGGTTGTGTCAGATTGGTATGCTGCTGAATTTAGGCTGTAGCTGCTTAATGTCAATCATATTCTCCTTTAAAACTTGGTGTAAAAACTAACTTAGTTAAGCAAGTGCTGAGCCCCTAAGGACAGAGTAATATTTTGAGTCTTGACACAGCACTACTCACTGGTCTCACAACAGGACATGATCATGTCTGTAACTTTGGCTCTAAGGTTACTAGCTTTGAAAGCAACACATGTGATGTTTATGAAACTGAAACGGCATAGGACACACTAGAGTTGCCTAAATATGAATTCAATATTGTGTAGAATGATTATATATTGTTGTGTTTTAAGCATGCACTATATTTGGGGTTTCCCAAATGCTAAATATGCATTTACTGAATAAATACAAAAAAGAAGAATGCCTTCAAGAACAATCATGCAACCCTGCAGTCCGTCATCATGAAGGCATGCAGAGGTGAAAGTCAAGGAAAAGATGTGAGCACACATCACAGAACTGGTTTAGTCTAAGTCTTACCAATCTGATAATTTAAACAATGTGAAAATTTACACATTGGATGTTTCATATCTTCTTCAACTGCAGTATTTAATCTAAAAAACATTCACTTGTGCACTGCAGCAAGAGCTTTATCATTGCTGCAGGGGAAGAAGGCTAAAAAATAATGTAATTTAGCTCAATTTAATTAAGCAGGCATAAACCAGCTTTGAAACAAAGCCTTTATCATAGTAAAATGCTGTCAAATACAGAATCCACTGCAATATATTAAGGCTAGTAGCAAAATTACTCATAACATGCATATGGCAAAACAATTTGAACATTCAAAGCAAAAATTCTTTTGCTTTTCTTTTTCTTTTCTTTTTACCTCTGTTGGTCAGATAATTCACAAGCAGTTTGCAGATCACTAACCATGTTTTGTTTCTATTTTTACAAGACAACTAAACCTCAAATTTCCCTGCCTCACTGATATGTTTTTGTCAGCTTGTATTTTAAATAACTGTATGCAAAACCGACAAGCTAACTTAATGCAAAGCAGGCAGAATGGAAAACATACAGTATATCATACATATACTTGAAACACAACAAAAACACTGACTGCTGAGTGATCACTAGTGAGATCCTGTGGAGATAAATTATGGAAACCTGTTTTCACTGATAAGGCAAGCTTGCTGAAAATCCCCTATTATTGTTAGGCAGCTTAAACGTCAAATATCACACTGACTCCATGCTACACTAATATTTGGGTGTTTGCTTTATTAGACAATGTCATTGTCACGATGGCCTATAATCCCACTTTCGACGGATATGATAGGTGTTGAAATAAAAAGCCATCATTGTCGTGTTTGTACATTGTCCCTGCGATTAATATAACTGTAAAAGCACACATTGTATAGCTAAGTGATTATAACAATGCTGTCTGCGCAAACATCCTCATACATTAAATCATCCCTGTATGTGTCCTGGTGACAAGGTATGGAAGACAGCTACAATGCTAAGCTAGCTAACACTGGTGCTTATCGTGAAACACATTCTCGCTAACCAACAACTTATCGTGCTACTGGCTGAACGTCTTGGCGAGATAAGAAGCAAGCAAAAGCAGAGTAATTACATCAGCACACAATGTAAGCTTAGCTAGAAAGTACGCTAAAGTTGTGACATTTTGAGCAAAGACACATCTAGCTTGCGAGGTTAGCAAACGTAACAGCTTTTGCTTAGCATAGTTGTAAAGCCAACACTACCAAGCTAGCTAGTGTTAGCTTTCATGTCTCTTTAACAGTTTGACGCCGGTACACTTTATGTAATGTTAACTAAAAACAAACGACAGCCATTTTCTGGGGACGGATGTCTTTTTTAATCGATTCCTGTCTTCAAAGGTAAACGGCTTGTCGGATGACGGCTTGCTAGATAAGGTTAGCAGAGGACACATCTTTACCTTTGACTGGGGAAGTGAGCGCCATGATGACTTCTGAAATCAACACGACCCGTTCTCACCGACTGCAACTGGCAACACCGAGCCGACCAATCAGAACACGGAGATCTACCGCCACGCCCATTCATCAATTACTTACAGCTGCTGACAAAATAAAAACAAAAACATTTTGAAACAGCACGCCATGAAGTTGAACTCATTTTTTTTTTTTTTAATAAATGGTATCATGAACGGGAACACACTAATTTTACACTTTATTTTTTTGGTTTTAAAAGCTTCCATACTGTCCAGATATCAATGTTGGAATGCAACTAAGTAAATTTACTTAAATTGTACTACAATACAATTTTGAGCTAGTAATTGTACTTCCCTTGAGTACTTCCACTTGATACATTTACTCCACTATATTTTATAGAGAAATATTGTACTTGTACTCCACTACATTTATTTGAATGCTGTAGTTACTAGTAGAACTGTTACTTTGCATACATACAAAAGCTTTATCAGTTAATGAAATATGATGTATGGTTATAGAATAAACTATATCCACAGTCTATGAAACTATCCAACAGTATATAAATCAGTTAAAATGATTCTTCTCAAGACCAGCTTAATCATTAAATGCTAATTTAGGCATAGTCTGTTTGTGTGTAGGAGTGATTTTGCCACGTGATAAATGTGGGGAGAATGAATGTGAATGAGACTGTGAGAAAGAACAGTGTCTACTCTGCAAAGGGAATCGTGCACCATGGGAGGCTAACTGTCAAAAGAGAGTAAAGAAAGCAGAAACAATCAGGGTTAGATCTAAGAAAAGGCATGAGGAAGTAGATAACACATGGTATGATGGTATAGCGTGTGAGACAAGAAGTTAAGGAGGACAAATGAGTCAGGTAGCATGACAAATTTTGCTTTTGTAAGAAACAGGTGACGTTTTAGGCCTTTGTGGCAATGGTATTTAACTGTACTGTTGGACTAGAAAGAAAATCTGAAAAAATTGGCATAATTATATGCAATAAGGATATTTCTGTGTGTTGTGGGATTTTCTGGAGAAGGAGTGCCGCAGCAGTTGAGAGAAGCTATTTGGCTCTCTCAAACACCTGGAAAATGATAATTTATTGCAGAGTGGGAAAGGGGTTATTACTTTGGATACCAACTGCCATTAAAAACAAAAGAAGATGATGAAAATGTATCAGCAATAATAACAAAATATTATGATAATGAGACTGACAGGAACCATTCTGCTGCATAATGACTATACAACATTTTGCTGATAGTACTTCATATTTTTACTTAGTAAGATTTTGAATGCATGACTTTTAGTTGTAATGGAGTATTAATATATTGTGGTATTTCTACTTAAGCTAAAGCAAATGATCTGAGCACTTCTTACACCACTGTTCAGATATAAAGCCATTTAACGCTGTTTGTTCATTGATTGATTACAAATTCCTACGTTTACATCGGGCCCTGAATGCATCACCATCGTCAGGTCGTGTCTAGAAGGTAATCCTAGATTTGCAAAACCGGCGAAAACCTGGCGAAAACGGGCAAAAACTCTCGCGAGACTCAATTCCCGACCACCTACCAATACCATTCGAGGTTAATGCCTGTCTATGTGACTAACCATACCAATCTAACCTTAACTTAACTACCAATCTAACCTTAACTATCCGAGATGAATGCCTAACCTTAACCGTCTCGCGAGACTTTGGCAAATATAGGGTTATCTTATAGCCACGACCCAAACCGCTGCTCAGTAAACCGCTACAGCGGTCATTTGGCAGAGAAAACTATTTTCAGACCACATCTTTTCTTTTTATCTAGTTAAAGTTTGTAATGTCAATGACAATGCCAGAGACGGTTACGCTGCACAACAAATGACCTTTCACCTTTGACTACGCTTGTTCGCAGCAGTAATGGACGGAAGACATGACCCACCTTGTAGCACAGCAGGCCGTAAGAGTTTAACAACAAAGCAGCTCAGTTTCGTAACAGTTACTGTGGAGGCGGAAGGTGAACTCGAGCTACACGATCCCCCAACAGGTAAGTTTAATCGGTTTGTTAACGCTAAATCTCTATGCTATCTTATTTCTTACAGAGCTAGCGTAAGTACCACTCTTGTTGTTAGCTACTGTAGCTAGCACACAGCTCGAGTACACTGTGTGACATTGCACGTGCTTCCACTTTTCCTTCACCAACCGCTGCAAAAGACATCAATAAAATGTCTGATTAGACATAGCAATGTTATGAAACTGTGTCTGATCACTATCTAACGTGTAGTTAAAGATGTAGATAAGGATGAATCAGGTGTTTTGCTGTCGATCATACTGGCCCTCACTGCCAAGTTGTAACAGAGACAGTGGACAATAACATCTTACATTCCATTAGCAAGCTAGTCTATGCAGTCAAACTTCCCCTTTGTCATATTTTCATATTATAAAGTGCATATTTTCGTATAGCATGAACGCAACCTTAGGGAGTATGTATATATATTCTGTAATGTATGCATAATGTTAATACAGCTTGAGGGACGAAGCTCTGCATTCTTCCCTGTGGATATGATATATTTAGCTGCTGACACAGGGGGCCTGTCAGGTCTGTCAGGTCTGCCAGGTTGTGACTTGTACCTTTTAACTTATTTGTGTGCGCAACTGAAAATGCTCATTTCCTTTGGTGGAAGTGTTGTCTGGACTTGCTCAAGCACAAATCTGTGGACATTTTCAAAATCAGCCAAACCGTTTGGCTGAAAAGTGAGGTTTTCTTATTTAGTCTTTGGGCACATGGGACTAGTTTTTTCCCTATATATTTCAATATATTTTAGGTGATTTTTCATGTGACCTAAATGTTCAAAGTACTGTTAGATACTTGCCCAAAGCATGCCAGTACCAGATTTAATTTTTCCCCATATCATACTAAATATAGTCGCAGCACAAATGCTGTTACAATAACTCTGTCTGAACGCAAGTCAAACACCAATAATTACCCTATTCTAATGCAGCAGCAGGTCATTGAATTAGTTTTGCAGAGAATTATTGAATGCTTTTATGAATTGAGAATTCTGACTGTGCCACTTTGGTGTGCTCAGGTATCCGGGTTTTAAATACCCTTTTTTTCCCATGGTCTTTGCATAACGTAAACACAACAACAACAACAACAACAACAACATACTGTCCTAGTTGTAAATAAGCCTGCTGCTCAATTCAGAAATGCAAAGAGGCTTTCCAAATTGTGAGGATTTTCTGCATTTGTGTGTTTTATACATAGACTGTATAAACCATTAATTTAATATCTTTGGGTTTTGTGTTGGTACTCAGACAAAATAATCTATTTTGAGATGTCGACTTTTGTATTTTTCGCTATATTCTGATACTTTATAGACCAAATGATTTATCAATTAAGTGAAAAAATAATTGGCAGATTAATTAATAATGGAAATAATTTTTAGTTGCAGTCCTATTCAGGATGTTTATTGTAAAGAGCGCAAGTCCAAATTCTGAATGGATGAATCTTTGAGTGAACCCAACTGGTGCTTACATCTGATCACAGCTTTACTAATGCTGAATATTCTTGTCTACAGGTGTGATGGCAGTTGGAGGGCTGATGACTGCAGATAGGTGGCTTTAGGGGCGCATCACTGCCCTAGCCGGCGCCATGCAGCAGAAAGGTGCGATCCAAATTATCGAATGGGAGGACCTGGACAAGAGGAAATTCTACTCCCTGGGTGTGTTCATGACCTTGACCACCAGGGCCACCGTCTACCCAGCCAGCCTCATCCGCACTCGGCTCCAGGTGCAGAAGGGGAAGGCCCTCTACTCTGGCACCTTTGATGCTTTCTGCAAGATCCTGCGAGCGGAGGGCATGAAAGGTCTCTACCGTGGCTTTATGGTCAACACATTCACCCTGATCTCAGGACAGGCTTATATTACCACCTATGAACTGGTGCGCAGATATGTGTCCCAGTACTCACCCAGTAACACGGTGAAGTCAGTGGTGGCTGGCGGGGCAGCTTCCCTGGTGGCCCAGACCATCACTGTGCCCATAGACGTGGTGTCCCAGCACCTGATGATGCAAGGACAGGGGGAACACCTGACTCGTTTCAAGGCCAAACCCAAAATGATGCTCGCAACAACGAAGCGCAGACTGACTTTCGGGCAAACCCGTGACATTACGGTGCAGATATTTGCAGCCGATGGTTTCAGGGGATTTTACAGGGGCTACGTGGCATCACTACTCACGTACATCCCAAACAGTGCACTCTGGTGGCCTTTTTATCATTTTTATGCAGGTAAGTCAACACCCCCTGGTTTATAGTAGCTGGTCTTAGCTGCTACATGCATGTGAGGGGTGACTGAAAACACACACATTGGCCTTACACTGTTCTTGCATCCTTTGCGTTCCCAGAGCAGCTGTCCTTGTTGGCACCGAGTGAGTGCCCCCATCTGATTCTGCAGGCTTTGGCAGGACCAATGGCAGCAGCAACCGCCTCCACCATCACCAACCCCATGGATGTTGTTCGAGCAAGAGTACAGGTAAACACTGAAAGACACCGTGGTGCACCACATAAAATATGACACGTCATTTGTTTTTACATTTAAGGCACTGAGATGATTTGAGAGTGTGATTTAAGGTTTTATGAATATTAAAAGTTCATGTTTACATTTACTTACCAGGAGCATTTTGGAATAAACTTTGAGATGGCATTTAGACTTTGATATTTGGGGCTCCATGAGGCAGGGTCTCTTCAGTGGTAGGGGGAAAAAGTGTCACATTTCATTGCATGTGTTATTATTTGTGCTGTGATCAGATCGAGTGTCATATCTGCATTGGACAACATGACTTGACCTTACCCAGTGTGTGATTAAAAAGGCCAATATTGCCACTTTACCAGCCTAATTCACATTTACAGTGAAGTGATGACTGAGCAAGTGGAAGCAACTGTTAGTTTAAAGCATCTGTGGGTTAAAGGAGCAGTCTCTCCAACCTCCAGGCTAAATGGTCTAACCAAACAGGTGCTAAAGACAACATTAGCCTCGTAAAGAATCTAAATCTACAGAACTATTAAATAAACTTTGTGGAATTTCAGCATTAAATTTGCACCATGGTCAATGCAGTGATCTCTCAACACCACATACAGCTAGAGTCAGCTCCTTTTCTGTTGCTACACTTCCTCTAGTTCCAAACATTACTCAATAGTTCCTCAATTCGCTCTTGATTTCAGTGCAGCATCGTGCTGATGGTAGATTCTACTGGTTTTATTAGACTACGTCCACAGAATTACATTTTCATTTTAAAAGTGTTTTTAAAACAAAAACAATCTTTGTCCTCACAAGTGTTTTATCACCGTTTCAAAAATAATCTCTGTCCATACTAACATGCCTGAAAACGCGTATCACAAACCATTTATGTAAACTGGTCATGCGCCTGCCGGTGTAAACACAGTGTTGGGCTTTTTCCTTTCGGAAAAAGGGTCACATGATATGGGCGTGACCAATCAGGGAAGGACATGTCCTGACTGATAAGACCCTATCAGGAAGTGAACGTGGGTGCCTGCGTCATCGTTTTCAAAAGTCTCAGTTTCCACCCGTCCAGTCTAAAATGTAACCCCGGAGTTTTCAAACTAAAACGGGGTCAGCAGTGTTTTCAAACGTCTCCGTTTTAGGGATTCGGTAGTCTGTCTTACTGGGTGTACAAGTGCAGGGATAAAGCCAGAACATACTCATGGTCCTGCAATGTGAGACTAGGGGGTTGGAAACACCGGAGTAGCATGGACGTAGCAGAAGTGCGTTTTAAAACAAAAACATGTTAGTGTGGATGTAGCCTTAGTTTCTCTTTCTTGTGTAAATTCAAAATTCAATCTAAATCTAAAATCACTTCATTTAATTCAGAACTAAGACCATTTGCTTGACTTAAATTAGATCTGGCCTCTAAGTCCTGGTAACAAACCATAAAACTAGTTGACAAAACAAGGAGCTTCTGATCTTCTCACACAATCATATTGTTTTTGTGTGTCGTCATGCAATGGCGGCAACAAACAGAAAATCTACAGGGACGATTTGCTGCCAAATGTATTGTTCCGCTTTGCTTCGTTCTTCTGTTTAGAGCATTTTTAGCCGTTGTTTGCTTCAGTCTCTGCACTGCTTAAGTTTCTGATCAAATTACATTTTTGAGGCGTTTGTAAAAAGCTCAAGGAATAGCATCTGTGTCCGCCCCATTTTTACCTGTGAAGTTTGTGCAGGTGTGTGCTTTAAAGGTATAATATGTAACTTTTCCAAAATAAGTATTGCTTATTTGGTAATCTATGAAATGGAGAAATTTGTTTTGGAGAGGAGGAGACCTCTGCGGTAAAAACTTCCTGAACGGTGAAACGGTTTAAATCTTTGATGCAGTTGGGCAGTAACAGAACAAAATGTGTAATGCTGTAAATCCATGTAGAAAAACATCCTTCTAAACTTTTTAGGATCCTGTCTTTTAGAGGGTTTTAAAAAGCTGTATACATAATAATTTGACATTTGTGATTATGGAATTACACTTTTCCTATGTGACTCAAATCCCGTCTTTTCTGTTCCTGTTGTTTTCAGGTGTGGAGTGTAAAGTACAACAGCAACGGCTCAAAGATCATCTCGGCCGGAGACGACCGCGCCATCCACATCTACGACTGCCCCCAGTGATGGACGACGTCCTCGACAGGCTGCAGGACGAGAGGATCTACAGAACCTGTTTACTCAAATCAACAAGCTGAAGTTGGTAATTGGGGGGGAGGGAGGCAAGCTGTAAATGTGATGGGATTGTTTTTTTTTTGTATTGGCCCACTAGGGTCAAATAAAAGGGTTGCTTTTGTACTTTTGTTTCTATATTTGTTTTGTTTTTTCAGTTTATGTGCTAAGACCTTGACAAGCAGTTGTATCTTAAAGGTTTCAGATAAAATAAGCGATTTGGTGTGGAGCCCTGAAACAGACAAAAGGCAGTAGAAGATTATCAGATGAGTCAAATGAGTGTAAAAAATAAATATAAAGCTTTATACTTCTCCTTTAATCATCAATCAGTTTGTTAAAGAAAGAAAAAATGTTTTAATTTTTTCCTTTATGATAAGGTAAATCAAAACTACTTATTTCACTCATTTTCAACTCAGTTAATAATTTATTAGTGATCTTTCATTACATTTCTGACTTGTCAGTAACTTTACTACTAGCCTTTTGTCAGTATTGTGGCTCCATAATTGAGAGACATTACTTTGGGATCTGGTGAACTGAGTACAATGTGGTAAAGGTGGTAAAGAAATCTAAGTTTGGAGGGACCTTGTTTCAGCAACAGTGTGTAGGAGATGAAGTGTGTAGTAGTGCTCCCTTCAGTGGCCCAGCAGTTGTACTGCAGCCTCATAACCTCATGTTGCTTACAGCACATGGCAGACTTATAAAAAACAAAATCTTCATAAAGTACAGATCATACAATTAGTTACCAGCTGTTGCAGTGATTCAGAATTCTTTATTACTTTTCATCGAAGGTTCTCCAAGTTTAAAACACATCAAACTGTACCTTTAACACGTTTGATGTTACACACACAGCAGGTAAATACATGTGTAGCACTTCTTCCATACAGGCAAAGCTCCATTCAATTTGCTTTTCAGAAAAGAATCATATCATTTCAGAAACTGAGGCTCCATCAAACTGAAGGGTGCTGTTTGCAAAACATTCAACGGTTTATAAAAGAAAAAGTGTCAAACCTCATTGAGGTGTGTTTTGTGGCAGTAATAGTCATTTCTGAATATGGCCTTGTTGATGTACCTCTCACTCATAAAGTGAAATCTGAAGGCAATTAAAGGCGCAGTGGTTAAAGTTTCGGTTGCAGATTTGATCCCCAGTCATCTGAACAGTATAAATAATGTACAGAATACAACAGTAGCAGTGCCTCGAGGAAAATTCCCACCTCTTCGATGTGTTAACGTTAAATTTACACCTCTTCTGCTACATCGCTTCTTTTCTGTCAAGCTCCACTTTGTTTTGTACAATTCATTTATACACACACAATCAAAAAGAAGCAGAAACACCTGCCAACGTATCTACAAGTAGAATTCATCATTATACCCGCACCACTGACTTCACAGACCGCCGGTAAATTAATCACGTGACACAGCTACATATGTTACAGAAACGCTTTAGGTCGAACGACACAAACTTGAGCTAGGTTTCACAAGGGCCTCTTGAGATATATACTTTGAAATATTGTTTTGGAAGATGTGCTGATTGATTCTGTACAATATAATGGCATAATTATTTTTCGCAGATGTTTCACACCTCTGCACAAAATGTTCTTTTCACTGGAATGCACATAGATATCAAGCTTTTCTGCTCTTTAAACGCTCAATAGGACAAAGATAGGAGGCATTTGTGTTTCTACATTTGGCACATTGAAAACTCTTAATACATACTGTGATTTACTGCAGAGTAGCTCTATCTTAAAAAATGAAATCTGGCTGTGTTCACAAAGCTTAGGTGGCATCAGTGCCGTTAAAAAGTATGACACATTTAAAAAAAAAAAAAAAACCCTGAAATGCTGCACAACCAGGCATAAAAAATACACTGGTGCAGTCATTAATCAAAAAAATCTATCCTTTCAGAAGCAACTTTTCTCAGTCATCTGTCACATTTTCAGAAGATCTGTCATGTTTTTTTTAGATGGGAAATTGTTTTCACTTCTATTTTCATATTTGACAGCAACAGTTTAGCAACAAAATGAAGGCCAGTAGAAATGGGTCTGACACACAGAAAAAGGCAACATGATAACACCTGTAACTCCCAACATCACCACTTGTACCTGCATTAAAACAACACAGATCTAAAAAAAAAAAGGCGTGTGGAAAGCAGCTACACAGGTGAGCAGTTAAGAGACTGGACACAGATCTGGGTCATTACATGTGAAATGTTCCTGCCTGGCTGTGTGGAGGTAAAGTCCGGTACGAGGCTGTCCTGGTTCCCTCTGGCCTTTCATCACCAGTGTCTGGACTCTACAAGCTCAGCTCGCAGGCTCAGTCTCTTCAGCGTCTCGTATCCAACCACGATGAGCACCGACGTGGGCATGGAGGAAATGATGCGGGCCGACAACCCCTTGGTCATCGCCCAGACACCCTCCTCTGCCAACAGCTGCTTGAACGTCTCGATGACAGACGATCGTCCCTCCACCTTCAACGGACAGGAGAGAGGTAAGTCATCCCTTATTTGCAAATACATTTGGATTTGAGACTTTGGAAACAAAATCTTGTGATTTGTGCCAAGGGACCAGGGGCCCATTTCATAGATTACCAAATAAGCAATACTTGTTTTGGAAAAGTTACATATTATACCTTTAAAGCACACACCTGCACAAACTTCACA
>JAOVVB010094086.1:0-13252 GCA_028570985.1 Heterobranchus longifilis
AAATCACTAAACAAAAACAAAGAAATTTGCAAGTGACCCCAAACTTTTGAACGGTAGTGTATATGTACTGTATATATAGCCTCCAAACTGGACAAAAAGTCCAATCCATGGAGGCCCCACCTCACAACCCACAGCACCTTAGTAATACCAAAGTATTCTCTGCCAACGTTGTGATACCAGACACCACAGCAAACCCCCAGAGCAATGCCCGAGGGTCCTATTTAGGAAAATATTCAGCTGCCCTGGTGGCACTTAAAACTTAAAACCTAGTTGGATTAAATGGTTACAGCTTTTAATGCTATGGATATACAGTACAAGTAGTCTCCGACTTACGAACATTTGAGTTACGAATTTCTGCACATACGAACAGACCGCGGTTCTACCTCCAGTTCATTCATGGTAGTAGCTCATGTGTATTGTACAAAAAAAGACCCTGCAGTGCACCAGATACCAATATTTACAATTACTGTATATAGAATATTTTCAGCATGTAAGTTAATGTATAACATGTTTTTTTATAAAAAGTGCGGAAATGTATGTGTGTGCGTGTGGTGGTGCAGGAGAAATGAGTCAGCTTTACCTGTTTCAATTAATCAGTCCGGAATCATGATGAAAGAAAATAGCTGTCCTGTAAAGATGTCATGATGGTCAACAATCCCAATTTTGTTAGTTCACAGTCCAATACAGTGGAAAACAGCTCTAACCCAAATTTGCGTCCAGGATTCCCCTCACAATTTAAAGGGGCAGAGACAACATTTCACAGTAAGATTCCTTTCCTTAGGTGCATGATGGGAGTGTGTGGAAAGGGGACAGATTTAGGCAAGTGTATTGGTATGCTGGTATTGTATATTTGTGTCAAAGGCGTATAAAAATTACTTTGTCTGTTTTAAGTACAATTTAGACTTACGTACGTGCTTCCAGATTGGAACTCGTTCATAAGTTGGGGACTACCTGTGTATAGCTGTATATAGCTCATCGGCCACCCTATTAAGTACATCCTGCTACTACTTCCTTGGACTCCCTTTTGCCTTCAGAACTGAATTCTTTTGGGAGAGATTTAACAAGGTGCTGGAAACATTCCTTAGAGATGTTGGTCCTTATCAACTTACCACCAGATTATTATCTGGCACTGTATATTTCAACCCACACATTTTTCAAGTGATCAATGCCCCGTTAAATTAAGAATGTAAACATTGTTTTTAAACAATAATTAGCTCTGAATGTTTGCTTTTGGTTTGAGCCTTGGGTTTTGCCAGTAAGGACCACATTGTTTGTTTAAAAGGATATACCAAATTGGAGACCAGAGGCTAATGGAGAAAAGCATGTCATTTTAAAGCTGAGAAAAAAATATAAATCAATCAATACAACAACAAAATAATTGACATTGCTGTTTTAATACTTTCAGAAGGGACTGGAAAAACTAAACATTGGAAAAACCAAAAGGTTTCCATGGACCCTGCATTTTCCTGCCTTGCAAATGAGACAATTTATGTTATACTGTATATGACCTGCTCACCCATGAGTGAGCTAGCTATACAAGATATGGAATATTTTCCTAAATTTAAAATGATATTCATGTCTCTCCACCAACACAATTATCAATGCACTGAGTGTATGAAAAGCAGAAGCCCTTAATTGTTCCACTTAGCCTTTATCTATAATTTTATCTTTTTTCCTCTGGAGATAAACATTGTATAAATGCAGTTCAGCCTTTTTCTCGTCATTCTAATCATTCTTTACCATGATATGATATGTGCAAGTTAGTTTTTTTACAGGATGTTTTGTAATTATTTGGATGGCTATTGGGTTTCAAAGAAATAAAAGAACCTTATATATATTTTATTTGAAAAGAATAAAATTCACGAAAGCATGGCATATAGAAAAATAATCAATGAAGTCATGTAGCGCAGTCTGAAATGGAGTTACAGTCAACAAGGTAATTATTTTTCTACATTATAAAAAAAAAAAAAGAAGCTTTTTTACAGCGATGCGGCCAATGCATAAAGGCAATGCTGTACTCGTAATTACTTAAATAATGAATTAATTATTAGTAGTTTCAATTAATGTTATTCATGAGAAATGTTGGCTTCTATTAACACCTATTGTTATACCAAATATAATCAGGAAATCCATCACCAACTTCTCTTTATTAAGTACAACAAATAAAAAAGAAAAATCAGAGGGTTTTTGTAACAGACCAGAGGGATCTATGCTTTTAATTTGCTTAGCAGGCTAAATAAAAAAATAAAATAATAATAAATGTCTCATGAGTCAATATAATCTAATGTGGTAACAAACTAATTTATTTTATAGACAACCTATAATATTAAATCCAATTGTAAAATAGATTTTTTTTAAATGCATTGTTTATTGCTAATTAAAAAAAACTCATTAACCCCACTCTGATACGATTAGTTTATCTGGATATTACATCTGTAGTAAAAAATTTATATACTTCCTGTGTGTCGTACTCTCTATGAGCCGTGGTGTTTGTGCCATGTGGTTATTTGATTACACTCCTTTCATTACATGATGTCCAATTGGTCAAAGCAGCACTCGAGTAGAGACACGAAGCTGGATATTATTTCAATTTGGTGCATTCCAAGGTTCTGGCAGCAATTCAAAGGGCAGGGACGTTTTTAATATCTGTGGGAGGATCATTTATATGCAAGCTATAAGGCTAAACAAGGCAAATAGCAGCTTGACTCTTTTTCTCACATGCCCCTCCACAGTAAGGCTAATGCAATCTCCGAGAGACCTATCAGGGATGGCTATGTCCTTCAAATCAGTGCTCGGCACCAGATGAGATCTCATTTAAGGTAACTGTAACTGTAATTGCTGAATATCCCGTCATCCTGGTTTTCTGTGATTGTGCCTGCAGGACCCACAGATATACTGGTCCATTAACAAGCTTACTCACCCCACTGTCAACAACACTGTCCTCTATTATTGCAGTTAATGCTTTCTTCAACCACTGAGAGCCCAGATACTGAAATACTGTTTATGTTTGAGATACCTAAATGTTTGAGATCATCAAACAAATGTTAATATTACACACAGATAACCCAAGTAAATATGAAAAAATATATAGATTGTTTTAAATGATAATTTAATTTTTGTAAGGAAAAACGCTGTCCAAACCTACATGGCCCTATGTGAAAAGTGTGATTAGCATTTTTTGGAAACCTGAGTTACATTTCATTTGTCATATGCAGGCACGATTACTGCCAGCCCAAGAAATCACCTAAATAGAGCCTGTCTGACAAATTGAAATATGCTGAAAGATCTAGTTATATCATGCTGGGGTTTAAAGAAATTCAAGCAAACCATTTTAAGGCCTTGGGACTCCATTAAGCCATTATTCACAAATGGAGAAAACTGTGCAGTGGTGAACCTTCCCAGGATTTGCCAGCCTACCATAATTACTCAAAGAGCACACTCACACTCATCCAGGAGCTCCTAAAAGAACCAGAACAACATCTAAAGAACTGCAGGCCTAATTTGCCTCAGTTACGGTCATTGTTCATGATACAACAATAAGATAGAGACTAGGCAAAAATTACATCAATAGGAGTCTTCCAAGGTCAAAGCCACTGCTGACCAAAAAGAACACAATGGCTTGTCTCATGTTTGCCGAAAAACATTTTGATTATCCCCAAGACTTTTGGGCAAATGTTAAATGTACTGATAAGACAAAAATGAACTTTTTGGAAGGTGCGTGGCCCATTACATCTGGTGTAAAGCTCAAACATTGTAGTGTGATGGTCGGCAGCTGCAAAGCAGCTTAACTTGCCATAATTGATGGAACCGTGAATTCTGCGCTCTACCAGGAAATTCTGAAGAAGAATGTCGGGACATCAGTTTGTAACCTCAAGCTCAAGCGCACTTGGGTTATGCAGCAGGACAATGATCCGAAACACACAAGTCCACCTCTGAATGGTTAAAAAAATATATAAGTCAAATTATAGTCAAATTCAGGAAGAGGTACAGAAGGTACTGTCCAAAATTCCTCCACAGCAATGTGAAAGACTCATTGCCAGTTATTGCAAATACTTGATTGCAGTTGTAACTTCTGCACATAAAGCCATACAGGTTTGGACAGTATACTGAAGACAGACAAATCTCCAGTCTCCAATACCACGAATCCTCTCAGCACTGGAACTAGCCAAGATTTTCACAAATGTAGACCTCAAAAGCACATATAATCTGGCGCACATCAGAAAAGGTGAAGTGTGGAAATCTGCCACTATGAAAAATAGGCCATAGGCTTGTTCCATTGTCTCATTACGAGTGCTTTGAAAGACAGGTTTGACTGCTTCTCTCATACTCCCCCTCATTCAAAGCTCAAGTCCACCATGTTTTCCCAAAAGCTCAAAAGTGCATTCATCACAACACCAACTGTCACTTGTGAAATTGTGTTACTGATTAGGGAGAGCCAGCTATCCCTTTGCCACCATTACTGACCACATAAAAATGAGAGTATCAACAAAGTATCAACATTTATCCCATGCCATTTAGGGTAGATTATTATTTGACAGATTTCAGTTCACTCAAGGAACAAGAAGAAGATTCACTATCTGTACATTGATACCCCAAAAGAACCATGTAAAGAACACATCCTTTCACCATTATGTTTAGTGGGTCATCACTTGGTAGACATTAACCAGGAGGTCATCTTTGGTCATTCTCAGGAAATCACCAGGTTCTGAAAAATCCCCCAGAAAATATGTACCCACAGCACTGCAAGGGCAGATAATGCACCAGCGTCAGGCTATTCAATGACCCACAGAACTGTTTTATGAAACTACAGTATACAGTATGTGCTGTTGTCTTGTCTGGAAAAAGAGATCTTTCATCCCAGTGGGACCTTCCTGGCTAAATAAAGAATAACTCAAACTAAAATTAAAATACGACTTGGTGGTGGCTGAACATGATGCATGATAACCATTGCATTGTTTTCTTGTTCCCAAGCCAAGGTCCCTGAAACCTACCATTTATTAAAGTCATACCCTTTCCAACACCACAGTAACCTATTCATTACCAACCTTCCTGAGTCGAATAGTAACACTGCCATCATGTTAAGAGTGGGCAAAGTCACTGTCTTAGTTTCCTGCTAAGGTTGTCCACTTTATTTGAAACAACAGAAAATATCTTCGTAACTATCAATAACTTTGATATTTCGGCATCACAGAAGACATGTAACTGACCAAGATATTCAACTTAAAAGAGAAGGGAAAAATGGAAAATCTTGAAGTGTTCCACCAAAGTTAAACCAAGGATCACCAGACCTTCTGTGCCTCCAATCAGGATGCTTTGGCCAAGCATCAGCTCCCATCATCTGAATATGAAGAAAACTTACATCGTTCAGCTGCTCAGTTTGCCTTGTTACAAATGTGTGCTGGGCTGAGCATACACTGATCACTTTACATAGTATTTAAGGGCTGCAATTCCACATACATACAGTATTGTGAAGAAATGCTATTATTTTTGTGAATCACATGTTTTGAATATGTTTGTCTGCAGTTTTATTAAAACACCCAACTGCATTTACAGCAAACTCTGACACTGCAATCGAATGTCTTTTTAAAAAGTATTATTATAATACAGATTATTATATTTAACTGGGACTAAAATGATTAGACAGCCAATAAGGTTGAAGAACAGTCGGCCATTCAGCCTAGAATTTTCTCAGAGGAAGAAAGAGAAAACAAAGACATGACCCATCTATAAAATAGTTTATGACCCCCAGGACTCCACGTTAATGTAATTATATCTCAATAGGGCATTTGGCATATTTTTGTTCCATATGAACAATAGAGCACTTGAGAGCCTACTGTTATAGGTCTGCACCCTGATTGCTTTCTTTTAAAAGCATGCCCTGAAGCCCATTATTCCCTAATTAACACGCCTTTCCTTAAACATGTCCTTGGAAAGGTTATGCTAAAATCTTCTCAGTTTTCCATGTATTTCTTCATCTCTATATTTTTTAATGATTTAATGATTTCCAGCAATGCTAAAGCAGTGCAAGTCTGTTAAGATTAATATAGATAATACCCTCAAATTATCCCTCTTACCCACTGTAATTGCCAATGTTTTTGGTTAAAGCTGGTGTCTACAGTGACATTCTGTCAAAATTAATTAGTATCATCTATGTTTGCTGAGTTTCATATCATGTTGAAATAAAATATATATTAGTCTACTGATTTTATTATGACCACACAGCTGTAAGTCCCAAACATCACTGTTCTCATCGCATTATGTGTGTAAATGCTCTTACTTTCACTGCTTATTTATATTACCATGCACCTTCACCAAGTGTTTAATTGTTCCCTTTCAAAAACTACACTCGATGCTGCGTGAAAACGCTATGGGAATATCTTTTTGTGTTGCCGGTTGTGAAGCATGTGCGTATCAAACACGCCAAATTTTTGCCTTATATAACCTCGGTCAGGTGACAACATCTGATGAAGTGCACCTGCAGGTTATAAGTAGGAGTGAACCGGAAACATTCCTCAGATTTTTTTGTCTTCAGGACTGCATTGTGTTTGCGTGTGTATGCACAAGCGAATTTAAAAGTATTAACTCACCGATATGGTGGAGTTTGTTAGGAGATCCGTACCTCCGCGTGATAGATCTCTTTCGGAGCGCGATCTCCACACCTTTGTTTTCGAGTGCTTCGCGCGTGGCTTGCATTCTTTAAAGAGAAGAGTTAACTTTCATTGCCTTCAATTAATTTTTTTTAAGTTCTTTAATAATCAGCATGGGCACACTGAAATAGCTAAAAACTACATCTAATGCCACAGGTGAAAACAATCGTATGATTAATAAAAAAAAATAAAAGTTTTAAGATTACCATTTTGTCGTATTTTTGTGTTCATTGGATTAAACTATGACATTTGTATTGTTTTGCTAGGAAAATAAATTTTATGCAGAGACGTCAGCTTGGTCTTGTTAATTCATCTTAAAAACCCCAATTTGTCACCAGCAAAACTGGCTTGATAACTCTTCACACCTATCATCATGAATGAAAGGTGAGAAGAGCATAAATAAACACAAAAAATGGCCCTTGTAATCCACTAAACAAACGAACTATTCATTATATGTAAAAATACTATTAAAATCAGGTGTTAAAAAATTATATATGTAAGGATGTGTTATCGACATAACCTTAAAATAACGATTGTTAAGGAATTTTGTTTTTCCATTTAAGCAGTTTTTGTTCTGTTGGGAGAATGGGCATGCAAAAAAAGAAAGATCTGAATGATCTAATGAATTGAGAAAGCGCAGTCAAAGAAGAATCATTATTGATAAAAAAGAAGGAGACGACAATTAAGCATAAATACATATCAGCATTAACAGTTTGAGCTTGAGTCGTTTATGAGCTCTGTCGCTTGCTGTCAATAGGCATCTAAAAGAGGTTAACACATTATTGGCTTCAGTAGACATGCAATACGCAAGAGTGAAACATGACTACAGGTAATGTACGTCATGTGCCTGGAAACTTTACAGCTGGCCGGCACTGCTGCAGCAGGTCATGGGATCTCTTTCCTCGAGATGTGCATTCTTAATGGCCCATCTGTATATGTCTATTTGGTAACAGGGCGGTATGAGGTTATCCTATTGTTAAGACTTCGGTAATAGTTTGTAATAGTTGGTAACATTATTGTAATTTCTCTTCATGTTGGTAGCATAAAGGTTTCGTTATCTATTGTTTAGGACTTTGTATAACATCATTAAATTCCTTAATGGCTTGCTATTGAAATTTCACTGTCACTATACTGTATATCATGTAACTTTATTGCCTTGTGTCAAAAGCTTCCCTAAAGTTGTTTTAATTTCCTTACAAACCTGTTTAAATTGTTTTGATGTGGGAGTGCTACGCTTGAAAATGTAACTGAATTGGTATTAAGCACAATGACTTTGGAGCTAAATTCAAATCAGGAAACGTTGGAAGAGGTTGGTAGCAAATTTGCCTGGGGTGGGGGTATTAGGTTATTTTGTGTGGCTCTATATAGAGTCGCTATGTGACTCCGATGGCTTCTGTTCCTGTTTCTTCTAGTCTGCCATCTAATAATTCTAAGCTTTTCCTTACTTTTTTCCATTTGCGAATGTGTATGTTTTGGGGGTGTATTTGTCATGTTTATTTGTATTATTATTCATGGTTGAGATTTGTGAATAAAGAGGTCTGTATTTGAATTGCACCACATTTAGAGCCTTTTAATACAACAACCCTCAGTGTCATTTAATTTAAATAAAATATTGCCTTTCGTAAAATTCCCAAGTAGTGTAGTCAGACTTTGGTGTATATTGCACAGTTATGTAAATTGTAATATAATACATTACAAAGAGGGCATGTACCATCAATGAAATCTCAAAGAACCATTATAATCCATCTATAAATAAGTTATGCACTGTTATAATGTTAGTTTTAGTTGGTGACTACATTTCAAAACTATAGTGAGCAATTTTATTTGTGTACCATGTTTAACAATAGACCTATGCCACAAATCAGCTTTGCAGAAACAAAAGATCTGGATATAAATCCATAATTAATTATATATATATATATAGCAAACTCCTGATTAGATGCCTAGAATTTCCTTCAATCTCAAGATTGTATCAGCTCAGGATCAAATTATGGAATGTGGAAAATCCTGCTAACAATTCTTTCATGCTTACAATATCCTAAAATTATAATTGAGCTCCATGAATTTAAAATAATTATTCAAGTGCCTATACATTTTACCTCTGTTGTGCCAGTAGGATGGCTGAGAAATATTAGAATGAGCAGTGGACATTTTTTTTAAACTTGAATACTGTCCATTTTATTCCCACTGTTTGTTGTATGGCTTTTTCGCATTAAGGGTAACCAAACAAACTCATATACTGCACTGAAATCCGCGGACAATAGGTAAGCATTTGGTTTTGTTGAAACAAGGAAGCTTAAGTCAAAGACAAAATAAAAATCAGTGGTCCGTGAGGTGAAATTGTGTTGAAGTTTGTGTTCAAAGAGTAAAGATCTGAAACAGAGCACTCTGGGATTGGACATTTATTCTATAGGTATGTTTTTAGTGCTTCACTTGATTTTCACTAAGAGTTAAATTTAAAATTAATGAAGGAATGAATTAATAAAATGCAGATAAGGACTGAATGTAATAATACACATCATATTCAGGATTGAAGCTTTATCCTGATTTGGCTCAAACTTCAATTCTGAATATGACATAGAACATGCCATTCAATCCTTATCAGGATTTCAAACTCTTTATACAACATTCTCTGAAAGGTGTATATGGGAATTCTATGAATTTTTACACTTCTGCTTAATCAGGATTTTAAATGTGTGGTCAATGTTTGTGTAAGGTCACTGTTAAATAGAAAGTATTGATGGGCTCTTCGAACATGAGAAGCTTTAAATAGATATCCTTTTATACTAGAAATCACAAAATGTGCATACATGGTTAAAGGAATAGTTTGATCATATGTCTAGGACAGTAGGGTGTGAGCCATTTTATATCCCAGTGTAGGCTCATATATATAACTGTACCATCATAGGGAGCTGTCTTTGTGTACTAATTGAAATTAAGCTCTAGAGTTTTTTTATTGTTGTTAATGTTATGTTGTTTCTTATCTTTAACAACCTTTATAATGAAACAGGTGCAACAAAACTTAACATTTTTCTCATTGCTCTAATTGCTGCAAGTGATTCTCAAAGCACAAAGCATAAGCTTGCTATATTTGCTATGTTTGATATTAAAATTTAACCAACATTTATGTATTGTGTATGTATTGTTGAAACAGAGACCCACGGCAAATATGGAATGTGGATGGACATAGGACTAGGACTAAGATTTTTTTATGTTGTTGCATCCTACTCATGTGTTTATGACAGTGGAGTAGTGGACCACTTTATCCCAGGGTAGCTAGTAGCAGTAGAGACTACAGTACCCAGTACCCATAATACAAGGTAAGGCATACAAATTTGTTTGAATGCAAAACAACAGGGACAAAAGCAAATATCAGCTGAGCAAATATTACAACCAGAGCCACCTCTCAAATCCGCCAGAGCGACCAAGATGTTTTAGACAATTTGAGAGATTTCATGTCAACGAATATCATTCGAATTCATGCTTATCTGCAATGGGGCATGCACAAGATGAAATATTGGACGTTTTGGCAATGACTGATAAAAAAGTAAAAATGATGCAGTTAAAGCTGTGAAAAGCAGTGTAATTTTTATTTTCTTATTATAATCAATTTTAGCGCCCAAGCACTATGAGAGTAGCCATATGATGTCGTATTGTCTAAAAGGCCTTATTGTTGTTCTGAGGATTTTTTTTAGGGCACAAGCACCAACCAGCGCAGCATGATGACATCATAGTTATTATGTCATCTTGGATCTGAGATAGGACAAATCCTATGACTGCCATGTTGTCCCTGTTGTGCCCTTGAGCAATGCCCTTAAGCCTCAAATGCTCACATGTATAATGAAACACAAATTTAAGTAACGCTGAATAAAGTGGTGCCAAATGCATAAAATGTAAATATAATTGTGAAAGTGCTTACGTTATAGTGTGCAAAGGCCCTATTGTTTTTCTAAGGATTAGTACGGCCCAAGCACTGGGACATGAGCTCTATGACATCATAATGTGCAAGGGCCCTATTGTTTTTTCTAAGTATTTTTTTTAATCATCCAGAGGTTTTGTTCTTGTTGTTGGTCTTTCAGCTGTTTTGCCATGCTCAAAAAGCCATGAAAATCAGCACATAGGTTGGAATTTGCCATTAGGACACCTGTGTGGCTTGGCCCTGGACCCTGGGCCACACCTTAAAAGGAGATTTTGCTGCATAGCTCATACACACATAGCACATATGATGCACGTATACATTTGAAACTCAGGACAGATTTAGATCTCATTAAGCTATACAACCTTCACTATACATATGTGGTCTATTCAACAGAAAGTCAATTATTTTGAGTTTTTGCAAAACATACGAATTGGAATTTGATATAATCCTAGGAGATTTTGCTCACCTGCCTTCACATGCATCCTTGAGTAATATGCAATTCTTAATCCATAGGTTTTAATATGTTGGCTCACTCTTTGCAGCTATAACAGCCTCAACTCTTCTGGAAAGGCTTTCCACTAGGTTTAGGAGTATGTAAAGCACATTTGTGAGATTAGACAGTGCTGGTGGACGAGAAGACCTGGCTCGCAGTCTCCGCTTTAATTTATCCCAAAGATGATCTTTCGGCTGCGGGTCAGGACTGTATCCAGTCAAGTTCTTTCACACCAAACGTATCCATGTCTTTATGGACCTGGCTTTGTGCACTGGTGGACAGTCTTGTTAGAACAGGAAGGGGACCTCCTCAAACTGTTCCACAAAGTTGGGAGCATGAAATGTCTAGGTATGCTTAAGCATTAAGAGTTCTTTTCACTTTTACAGCCCCTGAAAAACAACCCCACTGACTCATAATATTAGGTTAGTTTGGCTAATACTGTTATTTGATAATAGATCTTTAGGACACAGACACAAACTGCTCGCAGGTAAACATTATATGTGCATTGTATAATAAAAATAACAAAATCTAAATAATCAATAGTTTTTTGACTGAGAATATTAAAAAAGATTAGTTTGTTCTTCCTGAGTAACAAAGACAATGAAGTAAAAATGTAATTGGATCATTTGTTATTTTTTAAACATTTACACTACTAAATTGTGTTCAACAGTTTTAAACATAACTGTGTTTTAAAAATTGTGTTCTTTTACAGTTTTCTTTTTACTGTTTTTGTCCCTATCCAGTTACCAATGCATCATGAAGATTTTTCTTTTCCTCTGTCTTATTGGTAAGCTTTTTATAAATCAGATTTTGCTACTGAAGCAAAAAACCATGGTTGTTACCATTGGATGCTACTCACTTTATCTATTCAAACCTACAGGTATTTATCACAGCATCATTTATCCAATGAAAGGCTCATAAGTATTTGTTTATTTAAATCCAGGCTTTTTTTGGCCAGGCAGTTTAGTTCCTAATCTCTGATCTAATGTGCAAAATTAAATGTTTTCCAAAATGCCGAATGTTTTAAGGTAAAACTGGAAAAGTGATGTATTGGTGGTGTATAGATTAAAACACATACATTTCTTAATAACTAGTATTATGTATAAAATAACATGAACATGTAATACATATTCAGAGACAGGCCTTTTCCATGTTGCGACAAGTAGAATGACCTTAAGTTAAAATTCTGGATATACTATTTACCTAATGCAAAGAACCATGAGGTTCATTGGGTGGCATCTGCGATTGGTCACTGCAATTCAATTCAAATTTATTCATATAGTGCTTTTATCAGTGGCTATTTCCACAAAGCATTGTCATTCTGAATAATAATAACGTTGAGCTTTATAAATGTATAGCATTATCAATTTACTTCTAATATACAGGAAGGGATTAGGGCCCCCATAAAAATTTTAGTTCTGACTTTTTTCAGATTTATCTGAGAACTAAATTTAATCAAGTGCTTTAATTATACAAGTTTATAATATTCACATTAAATGTTTAAAAGTTCTCTTTAAAGGGAAAATATTGTGAATGCATTACAAGTGACATAAGTGCCTTTTTAGATTTGTTAATATTTGCAATGTGCAAAACAAGAATTTCTGCATGACATTGTTAATGAATTAAGCTGGCAACTTATTGTAACGGGGTGCTTGTGTGGGTTTTAAGGAAAGGTATATCAGCAGAGGTGATCAGGTGAAAACAGTCTTATTAAAGGAAACAGAACACAAACACACACTACGTAGAACTAAGGATCATCACACAAGGGAATAAGACAGGGCTAAGACTGGAACTAGACGGCACTTTGGTTAAATTGAACAGAACAAGGGCTAGACATGAACAAGGGCTAGACATAACTAAGCTTAACAAGAGAAATCACCACAGCCATTGAAACTAAAACAGGCTTTAAACAGAACACGAACTAAACATAAGAGCTAGACATCACATTGGCTACTCTGGACGGAGAGAACACAGGGCTAGGCTAAACCTGAGCGACACTAAGACAAGGGGTTACACCGAGACATAAACAAAACTAAACCAAGAACAACACAAACCAGGAGCTAGGGAAGTGGCATGACACCAAGAACATGGAAACATAACACCACATAACAGAAGTTAACACAACAGATGCCAGACAAAGGAAACTAAACTGAGAGACTATTTATAACTAAACTAATTAGCTTACCTCGGTTC
>JAOVVB010094106.1:0-13252 GCA_028570985.1 Heterobranchus longifilis
TCTTGTTATGCACCGTATCACCAAAACAAATTCCTTGTATACTTGGCAATAAAAACAATTCTGATTCTGATTCTGATAAATAAAGTGTCATAAGTCAGGACTTTATTGTCACGTCATAGAAGTGATTAGAATTTGCCTTAGTGCAGCAAGTCTCAAATTATGTAACTGATAACATCACTTATTCTCTCCTAGTTAGTTAGGCTCATCCATTCATATATTTCAAATAATTCACATGAGAAAATATAATAAAATATATTTCAGTCCTCTCTGAAGAGCCCAGATCCCTGAATTACTGACTTGATAGTGGAGGATACTACGTGATTGCATTTCAGACTGAATCATTGAAAAATGTGACATTTAATGTCGTTTCATTTTCAGTTGTGGATAGATCTGTGGGCGAACCAGGCGAGATCCCTGATACGTGCAAACACTTACACGATAAAAGCAATGTGGCTGCTGTATGACAGCATGCACTCTCACAAGTCTGGGCAGGTTTGAGTTTTTTTTTTTTTCTCTGAACGCAGCGTGATGTTCTACAAGGCTGCCTCCACAAAAAAGCGATTATATAAGTCACATTCAAGTCTGAACTCAGAGTGATGGGCAGTCCTTGTTTTGAAGCCGGGGAGCGAGCCTCGCCTACATTTTCCAAGAATCTATGATTCATACTGTGGTGAATGTCTTTGTTTTGTTTTTTTTCCTTTTGTGTTTTTTTCTAATTTACATTCCATGTTTATTTTGTTCAAGTTCTCCTGTGTTTCTACACACTGGAGCCTGCTGTAGTTTGCATACCACTCAGTTCTTCAAATAGTACCATACAGTAGTAGACAAAGGGAAGTCCTGCTTTGCTCTTTTAACAGAGCATGCTCATTACTTTGACCCTGTTTTTTTGCTTTATTCAATTGATAAATCATACACCAGCTAGATCCATATTTGTATCCAGGGCCATGCATAACATAATTTAATAAAGAAATATATAATCTATATTGGGGCTGCACAATATGAGGAAAATATGCGATATGCGATAATGTTGTTGAACATTGCGATAACGATATTACTTGCAATAAAACAGTTTATCAGTATATCAGTTCTGCCTTTCTGCTGCTTTCAGTATACTGTTAAAATACAAATTGCTTGTTAAGTTATTTCTGACATAATTTTATTGAACTTGAACATTTAAAAAAAGAAAAAAAAAAAGAATGATAGTTAGATTTTAAAGAGCAATTTCCTACCTATACTCTCTTTCAACTAACTCAAAAAATGTTGCGAGTGTCTTTCGCGATATGTCACAGTCTTTCGCAATGTGTTTATTGCACACGTTGATATTGCGAAAAAAACCGATATATTGTGCAGCCCTAATCTATATCTCAGCTTGGATGCTTTAGAGTCAACAACACATTTTCCAGTGCACAGTACAGCGATATGTACTATACTGTAATAAAGTGATGATGTCAAACAACCAGGGAAGTCGTGGTTATGCGCTGTAGCTCTAGGGATATATAAATGTGAAGTATTTATTTTTTTCTCTGATAGTTCCACTAAGTGATTCAAATATTACTGCTGGTGTAAAACTTCTGGCTCGACCTGCAAGGTGACCCCTTGTGCAAACAGTCCATTTATAGTAGGGGAGTATTCCTGTGTTCGTGTAGTGAGTCACAGTAGCATCTGCATGTAGAATGCAGTTTAGAGCATGGCCTCTGGTTTTGAAGGCCAAACGAGGCTCATAGCGTGGGAGGAGGTGAATCTGCAGAGGGAAGACTCACTGACTGGGCTCCCCCTTCCCTGAACTGACTGCCTTTCGCTCTCTGCCTGTGCCTCCTCCTACCTGTTAGTCACCCGTGCTCTGACGGAGAGCAGCTGATGGAGGAAAACACTTTCCATAGCAACCAAGCTTGTCAATCCTCCCCCTTCTGTTAACCTGGTGCAATCTGTACACACTTCAGTGAAGAGAATTGTTGTAGTTTCAGGAGGAACACAAATGCCCAACATTAGACGTCTCTGTTCAAAGAACCTACGCAGTGTTTTCCAACCACAGAATGACGTAGCAAATGGCTTGCACCCTGAAAGTGTTGCAAAACAGCAGATTTCCTTGACACAAGGCGTGGGCGTTATGACAGCTTGCACAAATATTAGCCTCAATAGCCTGCATGGAAAAAGGTCATCCCCAAGTGTACCTTGAACGATTCTTGTGAAGAGAGTGCTTTATGGTTGTTGACAGTTTTACGTCAAGACATTAAGGGATCATAATTAAGCACAAGCAGGGATTTCCCTGCTTATTTAAATAAAAGTTGGGTCACCGCTGTCTTATTGGCTGCCACTTTTGTTGAATATTTATGGCAAAGCTATAATTGTAACAACTGCAATTCTGTGTGTGTTCAGTTGTTTACAGGAAGCACAGAGCAAGGTGCGTGCACAAACTCTCTTTGCCGTGCACATTTTCTAGCCTTTGCCACCTTTGTCTCAAACAAAAATCCAGGGAAAAACCTGACATGGCATTTGTGAAGGAAAATGCCAACTGAACGATCCACTCCATTTCTCCAATTATTTCACTGTGTGGTTTTTTATGAAGCAGTTGCCTTGGTATTTTTCAGCTGAGCTGTCAGAAGTAAAGGCGAGTGTCAGACGGCTTCTAAACAGACATTTACAGGGGAGTAGATGTTGTTTTCACCAACTTGAAGAACCACTTTAACATTTATATTTGTTCTTTATTTGAAGAACCCCAGTGGCCCTGCATAGAGCCAGGAGGCTGTAGCTCTTGTGCATTGCTGCACAGAACATTTGCTGCACCATTTATTCTGTACTGATTATATGGAACTTCATTTTGTTCAAACAGAATTATACCTCAGACTGCCTGTCAGTAGAGCGAATCAAAATAAATCACACTAAATGATGACTATGTGTCTCCTGTTAGTCTACATTTAAATCTTTCTCATCAACAGAGTCTCCACCGCATAAATGTTTCTATAAAGCAACATAAACAGTTCCCTCATAAAGCATCCAACATTCAACTTTAGCTGAGCAGTGTAACCTTATTGAGAGCCAGATAGTCACATGGTCTATATTAAGTCTTAACAAGCTTCAGACATTCCTCAAACGACCTGAAATATTTATACTTATTCCAGTAAGCTCATTTAGATGGTGCCACTGTTTTGCAAAACCCCATCATGTTTGAGAGTGGAGGCAACTGGCTCAGCATATATTACACTATTCATCTCTAAGTGCAGGGAATGCCTCTCTTCCTGTGCTCCATGTTCTCCCTGGTCCTGATTCCCACTCTGTCTGCATCGTGCATGCAAATCATTATCTAATCAGGAAGTGAGGAATCAGATTACTCAGATAGGCTTGAGATCTTGTTGAAACAGACAATAATGATGATGACAGGAGACAAAATAGATATGATGCAGCTCACGATATCACGCTCCTCTGGAAAGCATAAAAACAGGAAAGGAAAAAACAACACCCAGGAATTATCTAAAACAAGAGGTGTGTTTTTATGACTAATTTGAGTTTATTTATATGACTGATTGAAGAGGGAGTCAGGAGCATATTTTTAGAGTAAAGAGTTTCAGGCTTTTCACGATTCCTTCATGTGTCCCTTTGCTGTTGATACGGACCTGGCCCACCTGATCAGCTGCATAAACAGAACTGCTAGGCAACGCCGCTGACCTTTTGAGGGAATTAAGTGAGGACAGTGTGAACCTTTCAGTCCAAAGACTGCAAATGGATACAAATCACATGTAAAGAGTGAGTGGGTGTTATTTCATATTATTCCATTTCTTTTTCTCAGTACGTTCTTTGTCCTTTAAGTACTCTGATTTTCTGTTAAGTGCAGGCAGGCGTCACTGATACCTGTGCTGGCTGCTTAATGTGTGATAACACCTGCGAACAACAGTGTGAACAACACATTTACAGTGAGGTCCTATTCATCAGGCTGGACTGAAAACCAGTCTTTTATATGCTTCAGTTTTGTGTAGTTGATGATGGAAAGAATGGTCTTTATCAGAGATGATATCAGATTTACAGTGGCCTATGTGTGTATTTAACTCTTCAACACTGTTACGCTAGGTTCAGTATATTTATCATATATTTATCTTATTATATTTTATATTAAACTCTTTCCCCTCGTAATTCCTACGTATTGTGCTACTGGATACTTGGCTTAAAGCCAACAGGATGCACTTTAAGAATAATACCAATTTTTTTTTCTTTTTTTTACTTCCTTAAAGGAATATTTAACAGTAAAAATTACCATTTATATATAAATTACTAAAAAAATACATATTATAATTTATAAAACAAGTGTTACATTGAATTTGTGAAGAAAACCTTTTTTTTGGTGAACGAAGAATCCAAAAACAGAGTAAATCCTTGATGAATTTAAGTAATAGGGGGCCGTGTTTAACAACAGCAAAACTATATGAAAACATCCGTTAACAAGCTCACACAACTTGTGCAGTGTAATCAGTCATGTACTCCGTATTTCCCAAACACATCATGCGTTTTCTCTAAAACCTTACTATTTAAAACACTTCCACACAGACAGTCTCCAGCTTGCGCAGGCGCACGACTCGTCTGTGCAACGAGTCGTGCGCCTGCGCGAGCTGTATGACTCCAGTAGGACTCCAGTATACTGAGAAATTTACAAAGAGATTTCCTGGCGGCAGTAGGCTTAATCAGCATTGTGTGAACTTGTTTGGAAAGGGCTTGAATGTCATTTATGTGTAAAGGTCATGCACTCCATCTTTAAGTAAAACATCATTACTACCGACCATTTTCCGAAGCATGCCGAGTTTCTCATTCTGAATCTGCCTTTCCTACTTCACGTATCAGCACTCGGTTGCCATTAATTTCCATACAGTATTAAAATCAATCAACAGCCTATTAAAATTTCTTGACTTGTGCACTATAACAGAGTAGTGTAAATTTATTGTTTTCAAAGGTCCATTATGGTTGCATGGTAATGCAGGTGAAGTGCAGAAAGCTTCCACTCAATCACCTGTAATGTAATTCAGACAAAACCTGTAACAGTTTGCTGTGATGGATCACACAAGTCAGACATGGAAAGCACAGTGCTTCCAGTTCTCTGGCACCATGCCTGATTTCAGGCATCAAACACTTTCATATACAAATTCATATAGAACTTAATTCAATGCATTGTACACATTTCCTCCCGGACAACTTTTCAGGCTCACAAATCTTTTCTTGTTTCAACCCCGGAAAGCAAAATATTCAGCAGCTATGTAAAGTATTTATAGGCTAAATCATATAAAAGTACTGTTGTGGTCCTTTAAAGCAAAACTATGTAACTTTTGCTTTAAGTGATGATTACTGGATAATGGTTAATGGTAAGAACTGTAGTGTAAAAGGTAGAGGTGTAACAAGTAGAGAAGACTCATAATGTCAGGAAATTGACTCAGTAATGTCAGTAACATCAATGTAAAGTTCGATCACATTAGCCACCATAAGCTTTTGGTCATACCAGACCAAGCAAAACAACACAACTTTGAGAATATTAAATAGAGCAAGGGTGCATTTTAGTGTTTTAGTCAACATTTTGTTTGTAAATTGGAGAATGTGTTATTTTCAGAATCAGAATCAGATTTATTGCCAAGTAGTTTTCACATACAAGGAATTTGTCTTGATGTAACGGTGCATAACAAACAGAAACATAGAAGGTAAAAGAGAGAGAAAAAAACAAACAGAAAAAACAACACAAAAGGGATATACAAGTGAGAAAAAAAACCCTCAAACAGGTGGTATACATAACTCTAATATATAAAGAATATTACAATAAGGAATATGTAAACAGTATGTTCTGTGTGAAGAGCTGCATAGTTTTGGAAATGTGTACAAGGAATATTGACAGGAATGTGCAAATGTTCACATTATAGGTGGTATATGTAATGCGCAAGTGTGACAGTAAAAATTGCGTTAATGTAACGCCTCATGATATGATATATGAATGCTAAGATGTGCAAAAGCTTACAGATGTGCAGATGTAGTGACATTGAGTAGAATAGGGTCCATGTCAGTGGGGGTCCCGGGCCTTGCTGATGAGACCAGCTATTCTATCTACAAGAATATGACATAGTCTTGTATTGCATCAGTGAATCAGAAAAGCATATGGTGCTCATTATGACAGACCGCCCTGGAAAGATCACATTTCCTGGCAATCAATAATTGCTTTACATATTGATTATCAAATGAATTAGGCATCCCTATTTATTTTTTTTGCAACATTTTACTGGCATGCTGCAGCAAAGTTACACAGGATGTCAGGATGGCAACTTTCTTCCCTCCATTAGTTACTGCTCTTTCTTAAATCATTAATGGATATACATTTGCTTGTTTGTTTCCTGTCATTATGGAATCTCCTTCCATTATGTTTCAACCCCACGTTTGCTAAATGTTCATCCAGACTTTATGCTTCAAACTTCAGAATGACACGCAAGGCCAACTTTCATTGCGATAATGAGCTCCTTTTCTGTGACAGATTCAAATTTCATGCTCGCTTTCAGCCTTGTGTGACATTTAAGTCTCTTCCTTTAGTTCAGAGAGGGAGGCCCCCTGATGAGCCAGTTTGTTTTTCTGACCTCTCTGCAAGATTTAATTGTTTATTTCTGCATTCCAACACTTCATTGTACTCTTTTGTGCTAAACTAAAACAAACGCTCTCTTTATCTTGTATTTTATAAATCAAATATGGGCCAGTGAGTATTTATATGGAAAGAGATTTTGGGTGCAGAGAATCCCTGGAGTCAAAATATCATGGGTACCTTTAGCCTGACATCATTTCTATCAGATGTTTGACCCAGTTTTAGTCAGGGCTGCTCATAATCACAATTATTTTGGTCAGTATCAAGATCAGGACTATTTAACACGGTTACTCATTGACTTTGTAAACATCATGCATTTAATTAACTTTAAAAATACAAAAACAAAACAAGAACTAGATAAATACGTGTGTATGTATGTGTGTATATATATACATATACATTTGAATAAATAAAATAGATAAAAATAAATAAGATGTTGTTGTGCACTGCACAACCTACTGAAAGCAAAAAATAAAAACCAAAACCAAGAAAACTCCTAAACACAAATGTTCAATATATAAAATAACATAGAAAAATAAATTAGACCAAAATAAATTAGATCAGATATGTTGTAGAGCACTGCCCCAACCTACTGAAAACTCCTAAACATATATTTAACATTGTGGTAAACTATATTCAACATATTCCAGTGAAATGGAATGCGGCACAATAATAATCTCAATTATCTTGTTTTGATAATCGTTGGAAAGCAAAATCTTAATTGAAAATAACATACAATTAATTACCCAGCCCTAGTTTTTCATGGCTAATCACGTTATTGATGGGAGATTTAAAATAAATACAGAATATAGACATGAGTACACACAATTGTTCATGATTCACAGTGAAGCTACATTTCAGAGCATACAAGGAAGTAATTTTATGCGAGTTAAGACTGTGGGTTTATGGACACGGACTGCAGTGATATATAATGGTGGTTGGGCATAAAAAACCTAATATAATTATTCATTGTGTTCACCAAAAGGGAAAAGACAGTTTTACATGTGTACACTGTTCTGCACATATTCTCTGGCAGTTACGTCCTTGCTTCTGCTTCACTCAAACTTTGGATGTCGAGCGTGATTCCCTCCCTCTCTCTACAACTGTGGATTTCTACAGAGCGAGATGGAAGATGCTATCTTTTGCTTGCAGCCATGCTTTTATGTTTTACAAAGAGGCAGGCTACTGTGCACCCACCTTCTCTTTTCTCTCCGTCTATGTCTCACTGTTCCTCTCGCTTGTGCACAGGCAGGCAGTTAGTGCAGAAGCAGGCACCATGTCCACCCCCACAAACCCAGAGGTGAAGGAACTGAGCCCTGTCGACTTTATCCAGCTACAGCAGTACATTGAATGTGAGTACAGACAGGCGGGCGGGCAGCAGCTTTCTCAGCGCTTAACACCCCCCCCCCTCCCCTTCCACTTCCACTTCCACCCACACACACACTCATTTACACTCGCTCATGGTTTCTCATATCTAGAAGAGGTTGCAGTCTGCCACATTCTGTTTTTTGAATATAAAGTATGCACATCTGTTTTTTCCCCAGATAAATCTACATTCATTGTGTAATCATATGTGCAGGGCTGGGCGATCATTCAATATGATAATTTATCCTCCTTCAGTGGAATCGTCATGAAATCATACATCGAGATATCGTGATACAAAATTACGTTGGTTAAATCAATGTTGTTATCTAACAAACATTTTTAACCAAAACCACGATCTTTTCCTAAACCCAACCAAGTAGTTTTGTATCAATTCACAATGTTAACGAGGTGTTTAAATCTGCAACCGTAATCTTGTAGGAAACAAAAGGTTTAGTTGTATGGGAACATACTTTTGTAGGAAACAGGGTTGCAGTTGCGTCATTGTTTCTCACGCCAGACTGCTAATTCTCATTATAAACAGTAACAGTAATCCTTCATCCATGTTTAAACTATGTCGTGTTGGGTCCTTGAATTTGAGGGAATTGGGCCTGGAAAATCCTTGAAAAGTCATTGAATTTGATGTTTAAGAAGGCGTGGGAACCCTGTAATAACACATAGCACATACTAATCAAATTTCTCTCAAAACTTCTCAAATCTGATGTGCATTTGTGTGCATGTAAACATAGTCATTGTATAGCTGGATTCTTCTTTTTCTCTATAATATCACTTGAAACTGTTAATTTGGCACTAAAATTCTTAATAAAATCAGAAATTGACATTCATGTGTCAAGTATTTAATTCACACAGGAGTATAAAAATAGGCTTTATCATGTGGTTATTTCATATAGACTATTTATTTATTGAATTGCTAGAAAACATATATCGTGATATATCTCGTTCCATATCGCCCAGCCCTACAAATGTGTACATACATGATATTTCAGAAATGTGGATTGAAAATGGTTACATAGAGGAGAGTAATATTAAAAGAAAAATATTCTGAGAGCTACTGTCCCTTACGTACAGAAGTACCACATTTTCTCAAATAGTGACCAGGGCCTTTATTTACCTCAACTGCAGAGGGTACCAGACCTTTATTTGAAGGCAGGTCTCTATTTGTAATTCCTTCTATTTGTTTTGACAATAATACTTTAGATGAGTAATCTAGAACAAATCGAAGTTGAAAATAGCGTGATTATATTGTTGAATTTATTAAATTAAAAACAATGGAAATATGTATTATGCTTAGTTGGCATGCCACTGGGAATTTCCCCACCCTTGTTTTTTCCCCGGCCATTATTCGGGATAGTGTTGGTACATGTGTATCCCGGTGTGACCTGTGTGTCTTTGCTTCCAGACTGCAGCTTGAAGGTGAAAGACGTGCTGAGGGAATTCGATGCAGATGGCAGTCTGGCCCGGCACAGACACGGAGAGGTGAGAGGGGACAGTGTGTCCTGCTGCTGTTCACCATCAGGTCCAAAACCCACTCGCAGTGATGTCAGCTACAGAGGCACACATAATAACTGAAGTAAATCATAGCCCTCAGTGGAGCAGTTTAATGAGAAATGAGCATTTGATTTATGTCTATTGAGCAGTTACTAATTGTCCTGTGCTGTTGATTAATTAGATTCAAACCCATCGATCATGTTGACTGAGCTGTCCAAGAGAAATATCTTCAGTGCATTCGAGCGAGGTTGCAAATGTAAATTACCTCCTTAATTTTGCCCACGCAGCAACCCCGTGCTGAACAGAGTGCTGGCTGCCCTCGTGCAGCGTAAGCAGTGTAAGCTCAAATGTGATTGAAAAAGATCTTTTCCAATACTGTCGTGTCAGTGGGTGACACTGCCAACTAATCTGTGCAGGAAGCAAATGCAGTAATTTCTGATGGATAATTTGGCTACATACAGTTTAATTAGATAATTGGAAGGAAATGTTTAATGGGAGAAAACATAAATATTGTGACAAATTACTAGTTAATAGCTTTTAAATCACACAGAACAATGACGTTATTTGTAAACGTGGGCGTGTGTAGAACAATGACGCCTTTTCCTTGGTCTCACTCTCTTTCTTTCTCTAACTCTCTATTTTGTTTTTATGCCTTGCGGTGACATTATTTATTACTGGGGCAGCTCTGCAGGGTATCAGCCAGGGAAATGGAATAATGTCAACAAGAATTGGGTTTGTGGCTCACCGTTATCAAGGGACTATTGCTTGTTAACCCTGCAGCAAATTATCACGCGAGAAAGACAGATACCAGGCCAAACAGATGGACTGAAATCTTGATTCAGGAGCCTGTCTTTTTTTCCGGTTTATGCCACGTGAAAATCCTGCAACCACTGATTCAATGTTTTTGAGAAATATCTTGAGCTTTTGAAAGCCTTTCACCCCCCCACTGGATGCACTTACAGTACATGACTCTCACACTCAAAACAAGGGTGTTTCTTCTGAGACACATGTCAGATACAAGACGTTCATTTTGATGTCATCTTCCCTTTTTTCAGAAGAGATGAATTTAGAAAATGCAGAAGTTAACACACACACACACACACTCACACACACTGAGGGCACAAACACTTAAAGGTGCTGTAAGTGATTTACACTTTGTTAAAATAAGTGTTAAATTGCTCTACATTCTGACAGCATTCTGACAGTGTTAGTAACGTGAGTCTCCCAGTCCCTCCGCTCTGCAGTAAACAGAAAAGACATTTCTGGAATCCTCTCTCCTGATTGGATAGGAGTGGCAACACGATACCAGAAAATGTATTTTCTGTATACTGCAGAGCAGAGGACCCATGTTACTGACAAAACACTCTATATCAGTGATGGCTGTCTGATTGTAGACCTATTTAACACTTATTTAAAAAAATATACAAATAATGAAATACCACTTACAGCACCTTTTTTAAAGGGAGGTTAGGGAAACAAGAGACCAGAGGCTATAGGAAAAAGTGAGATCCAGAAAGGGCAAGGCGGGTAATGACTTGAAGGCAGACAGACAGACAGAGTGGGGGTCTCGGAGGTTGCTGAGTGGCTGGCGGTGAGGCCCCCGGGGCTCGTGGCAGGCCTGTCTCCATGCGACTTGCAGGAAGCAGAGGGTCATCGTTTGACACGGCACCGCCACAGGAAAAGGGCTCTGGCACAGGAAAGAAATACAATACAGCGCTTTCACAAAGCTACAGCCCGCCTGGGAGCCCGACACGCTAAAATACTCAAACAACCCGGCTTGTTCATAACACATGACTGTCAATATTCCCATTGTTCAGCGCCAGGTTCGACATAATAAAGTGAATGTTTGAAGTCGGGATGAGCACCGGCAGTCATAGCTGCTCCATCAATTCACCTGTGTTTATTTCCCCACAGCAAATTTGTAGTAAAAGCATTTATTTAAATAAAGACAGTCTGAAATCTTGTTATCATTTTCTGGAATACATTGCCATTATTTTAGTATCAGTAACACTACAGTACACTTCTCTTCCAGGAGACATCCATACCGTTAAGAGCCACCAACATGTGGGTGCACTTGATTCGACGTACTCTTAAAAAGTAGGTGTGTTTGATTTGTTTATGTTGGTGCACCTTCCCTGCCATTTCACCCTGTGATCTTTAGACTGTGCACGTTGTTGAGTGCTGCTTTCATGTCTCCTCTCATCCCCTCATTATGCACAGGGTGACTTTGAACTGCCATGCAGGTTGCTCTATGGATAAAACAAGTGCCACCACCGCATCCGCGACCACCACTCATGGAGATTAATAATCTGAGAGCTTCAAAAAAGGTAAACACACACACACATGTGCTCACGTACACAGCAGACTGCTGTTTTTTGGGGTTTTTTTTTTAAATCTTTGTGTTTTCTGAGGAGAGCCATGCAGGCTAATTTACACGAGACCCAACATCTCAGCAGAGTTAGACCAGCACCACCTTTTTTTGTGCAAATGATTTTTGTTGTGCCACTATTTGGTGTACCTGGCGCTAAGCAATCTATTTTCCAAAGTCAGAGATGATGTGGATAATTAGATAAGAAAGAAAATAGGAGAAATATATATGGTCTTTCACCACACGGCCAATTTTGTGTTTATAAAGCTGTTTGCTGCAGTGCTAGTGCTCTTTTTACTCAACCCGGAGTTGAGCTGTTTTGATAATGATAATACAAAATGGGACACGCTGGAAAAGGGCCAAGACTGTGCACACATTTTGAGGTAAATACAGTATTATAATATTAGAACAGTTGTAGAATATCACATTTAAAGGTGGAGTCTGTGATTACAAAAAAACAGTCCTGCTGGAATAATGTTGTGTGCAGTGTGCAAAATCCCCAGTGGCAATCGGGGGTCCCCCCTGCTTAGTGCTCCAGTGTTATGCTGAAGTCTTACACAGACTCAATGCACAATATGCAATATTTGCATAGATGCAAGATTTCGTGGATGCAAGCCAAGACAATCAACTACACGCTTTGCACAAACATCACCAAGGCTAATATCAAACAAGGCCACTCACACTTGACCTGGCTCTGGGAAATGACTGGACTGGAGTCAGTAGCTGCAGAGTCACCAGCATTTGCTCTGGGTGTCTCCGCTACATTTTCATTGTTATTCTGATTCAGCTTTTTCGAAGTGAATCCAAAGTTAGCAAGTAATGCTTATTGAGTCTGCATTTTTAACCAATGTAACCAATGATGTCGAAGTAGAAAAAAAATCCACTGTTTATATGGTGTAACATTAGGTTTTCACAGCATTTGCATTGCCACCCACTGAAGAAGGCCTAACCGGGTATTCAGTGGCAATATAAGAGGAAACACCACAACAATATTGCTCTGTATTCATATTTGTGAATACATGTTTTGCAATTTGAACAATGGATACTGCAGGACATAGTAAGCTTTTAACACACATTTTTTAAAGATTTTCTCAGACCCCCAGAGACCCCCTGTATTTTGTACCCTGGTTGTGTAGCTAGGCCCGAGCCACTTTGTTTGTTTCCCATTTACAGAGCCAGGGTTGTTTATGAACACCGGATTTATTTTTCAGCGCACACACAGAATGGACAGCTAGCAGACTGTGAGGAGATATTATAGCTGCTTTAAATAACCTCCAACTACTTACAAACTAAATGTTGCCAGGCAAAAACAAACACTCTCTTCTTCTTCTATGTTTTCCTATCGGTGCATTTCCAGCGGGCGCCCACTGAATTTAAGTTTTTTTTTAATTTTAGAGACAGGTTTGTCCATTCTGGGCTAC
>JAOVVB010094117.1:0-13252 GCA_028570985.1 Heterobranchus longifilis
ACAATGCACATTTATTTCTTCTTTATTTACATTGCATTGTACAGTATGTTCTTCTTATTCTTATTATTGTGCAAATACAACTCTCAAAGCATTCTCATTTGTTAGTTAACATTTCTTGGTGCAAGCTATTTTATTCACAAATTATGCTGTTAAAAAGTGTTGGGGACAGAATTGGCCATTTCAAAAAGTGGTGGGGACATGTCCCCAGCATAAATTATCACATCTATTTATCTATTGTGGAACGGTTGCAGTTTTAAACATAGTGTTGTGAAATGTAAAAGATCATGGTTTGTGTTAAAATTAGTATGTTTATTACAGATGTATGTGATGTGGTTATGTAGTTATGTTGGGTAACTTTAAAAAAGTAAATGTTGACTTTTGATTTCACACGGGACACTAACAGCAGTCTCCTGGGTGAAAGTCCTGTGTTCCCCATCCTCCTCCCTGCGCAGACTTTGTCGCTCTTAATACTACGTCACCTGACTTCCTCCTTCCCTAATTAATACAGCCAATAGAGGTCATTGCCTGAACTTGTGTTCAGACCAGACGCAAATAAAATAATCTACTCACTTAATTCGCGTGAGTTTGTATGTGAGCGAATTCACGTCATCACGCTGCGCAATTCGCATCATTCGCGTCGCCCGACCGCAACTCGCATCTAATCGCGTCTTTACATTGACTTTATGTGTAATTCATTCACGCAAATTAATTTATTTGCATCTGGTGTGTACACGACATAACAATAAATGTGAAGATGGGTCATAATAAGCTGCCTTTTTTTTTTTTGGTGAGGACGGTCTGATGCAGATGCAGATTAGACGTGTTTTTCTAATTGTAGTCGAACAATACGAGACATTTTCCATCTTTTAACACTAAATCTGACTGTTGGCAAGAAACTGAAACATGTTTAGAAACATTTTCAGATTCATAAAAACTTAATTTGAAAAGTTAATTTGCAAAAAAACAGATAAAAGCCATTCAACACCAGTTTGACAGATATTCTCTGGATTGCACAAAAAACACCATGACCATGAAAATAAATAAAATCGGAGGAATCTGTTTTTACAAAAGAACCCTTCATCTTCCATCATAAGGTGATACAACTTTGAGAGCTTCAGTGTTTGACCTTGGGAACCTCGGGTAGCTTGACAAAATAATCGTATAATCGTTTCTCTGAGCTTTCAGCTGCATCTCACAGTCTTTATCAGAGGATTGAGTTTTCATGTGACATACTGTAACTATGGAAGACCTTAATGTGAAACCTAAGTGGACCTTTAGATATGTGTATTTGTCAAAAATCAATATAAATGTTTCTAATGTGGCACACAAGTTAAAGCCGAACAATTCTATAAGTAGAAACACAAAGTAGACCATGTTAAATAAAAAACTAATTTGATAATTATGGCTGTACAGGAAAGATTAAGTAAAGATATGCAGGTGTTAATGTTAATGGCATTGCTTGTTTTACTGTGTGTGTTCTGACAGGGTTTTTACCTCAGTTGTTGGAAGAAGTTATATATTTCTTAGAAAAGTTTGAAGTTACAGTTTATGGCACATGTCCTCACAACCTTCAATACAGTCATTACATTTTCACTGCTGCTCAATACGTCACATTATCTTTTATTACAGCACTTTATTTTTAATGTGCTGCATGTCCTGTTCAGAGTTTACTGTGGTGCCACTGGTTTTAAACTGGACATGAATACAATAAACATAAAACACTGTGAGGTGCAGACCGCGAACATCGCACAGCTCAACATAATTCATAACATTACCATCACAATCATTACACATAAATAACAATCCCCATAGACATCGCCATAAAATGTAATGTGTAACATATTCCTTTAGATTACTCAAATTAAGTAACATACTCTAAATACTTTGGATAACTTTGGAATACTTCAAAATGGTCTTGCTGAGCTCATTTGTTTGGCTCTTATATTTCCTGTGAGCTGTGCGCCTCCTCTTTTTAAATATTTTAAAATATGTTTATGTGAAATACCTCATATGAATTTTAAAGCAAATAAAACAAAAACAAACTTGAAGGGCTCTCGGAGAGACCAGACCTCCGCCATGGCCATGCCCTATCTCACAAATAATTAGTGTATCCACCTGCCCCCAAATTTCATGGCTTCTTCCTTCCTTTAATGTTACACCTTTTCTCCAAATTTCATGAAAATCGAGCCAGTAGTTTTTTTTCCGTAATCCTGCTGACAAACAGACAAACAAACCAAACTGAAAACATAATCTCATTGGTGGAGGTAATAAAGTAATCCCTTCAAATAATTGTCTTAATGTAAGTAATCAACTGGGGAACTTTCATGCTGATGTCTATATAGTTAAATATTTACTTTTTAAATGAAAAGATCTGAGTACATCCACCACTGAAAACTATGATGGTGCTCATGGCATCAACATGTTTTGAAGCGCAGTTAATTGGGAAACGCTGGTTCATTAGGTTCAGAATTAGTGATAAAACTCCTGCAGCCTCTTTCACTGACCTGAAGTCATTTGTGTTACGGTGTAATGCCGCGGTCTCTTTAATCATTTCAACAGCGAACGTGCTGTTCAGTCATCTTCTCCCAGCATCCTCTGCTCAGACCGACGCGCTGCAGCAGATGGAGAATTAAAAGCCGGTGATGAGGAATGAGCAAACAGAGACTCGCCACCACTGTCTGTGCTGCTGTCTCTGGTTACCATGGGATACCTGTTGGCGAGAAGCATCTCTTACATCATCTACATGCAGACTGAATCCCAATTACTGCAGAAAACTCCGGGGCTTCTCGGCCTCAGCAGCTCCGAGAGTTCAGGATTTTTTTTTTACATTTAAAAGGCGACCTGTGATACTGATCCTTTTGGTTTGAACTTTTATCTTTCTCTGATTAATCATCACGCTGACTTCAGGTCACACCAGAATATTAGGTTGTAGATGTTTTGTGACGTAATGACAGTGGTTGAATTCATGAACGTTATGAGAGTTGTATTCTCATCTAATGAAAAAGCAAAAAAAAGACAGAATAACTGTTCTTCATTCTTTAATAAAGTTAATAGAGTTTAATAAAGTTGACTTTTTCAATCTTTAACCAAGAACACCGTCTTCCCTGAATCTAAACTTAACACTGTTAATCATGCTTTAGTTGCAATGCAATGAGCAGATATTGTTTGGAAGAATAACAAATATTTTGCAGATAACCAACAAGTCCTCCAAATCTTACGACCACACATGAGTCGTTTGTTCCTGCCCCAATAACACCCATACCCGTGTTTACTAAATCAGCACCCTAGCTGTGGCAGGAAATACGCCGTTCTCCGTCCTCATACCTAAACGTAATGGTTGTGGTTTTAAACACGTCATTAACGTTGTAAAACAGACGTAATTTGGCTAGGTTTAGGCAACCAAACTACTTGGTATGTAAGGTGAGAAAAAGATCGTGGTTTGGGTTAAAATCAGTACTTTTTACGTTACTTCACTTCTGTACATATATACATTACATAATTATGCACATGACGCAGAAGGTGATGAAGTTCCAGTTACGTTGAGTTAAAATAACTCGCCGTTTAATTTTATATTCAAATGGGACACAAACATCGGTCTCCATGGGTGAAAGTCTTGTGTTTGTTTGACCCATCAACCACCACTCCCTCCCACCGCAAAGTGACTTTCTCTGTCTCAATACTACGTTACATGACTTCCTGCTTTGGTCCCGTCATAATTACTACGGCCACTAGAGGGCACCGCCTAACAATAAAATGCCTTTAATGATGAAAAAATACATTGTCTCAGCGGCATTATGTTTCTCTTTTGCTAAATGTAAATACTGCTGTAGAATATTAATGTAATTTCAATGAGATCAAACACTCATCCTTTTCTCACTGTAGAGGTCAGCCTCTCACTCTTCTCTGTGTGTGTGTGTGTGTGTGTGTGTGTGTGTGTGTTAGCGTCCATCCCCTGACCTTTGACCTTTATGTCAGATTTGATTACACTCAGACGAATGAAGGTTAAAGTGTCCTCTCCTCTGTATGTCGCTGGCCGTCAGATACAAAGCTCCACCACCCTCCACTGTGATCTTTCACCCTTTAAACATGAAAGTACATGAAGTGCTGAGCTCACAGAGAGGAGGAGGAGGAGGAGATAACCATCATCACAGCAGCCCTCAGACAGAGATGAAATACTTTATTAGCTTCCATGTATAGCCTTGAGGCTAACAGGAGTTCGAGAACACATCAGACAGAAAACAGAAGTCGTGTTATTGCAGGCTGTCAGGTGTAATTATGAGCTTCATTATAACTGCAGAGAGTCTCTACACACACATCTGAACACTGTTAGTGTTTTTAAGAGCAGTGGTGGAAGAAAGATCCTTTACTTAAGTAAAAATACTAATAACGCTCCACTACAATTAAAAGTCCTGCATTCAAACCCTTACATAAATGTACAAAATGTAATTTTCTACCGCGAGAGGTCTCTCAATTAAAAAAATAACAAAAGACGGAGCAATGCCGTCATTGCGGTGAGTTTCTCCTGGTTAGGATTCCTTCAGTGTTCATCAGGAGGTTTTTACCGGGAGCCGAATTATCCAGAAGTCTCCTCCTCTTCAAAACAAACGGACCAGGTGATAAAAATCTGTAAAAAGTTTCACTTTGTAAATCAATGTTTCTCCAATTGGCTGAGGGACATGCGAGCTGATTTGCTGCTCAGCTAAAATCCTTCATCTGGTTAAAAGATCTAACAAGTGTATCGTAAAAAACCTGGATAAAAAGGCAACTTTTGACCTTTTTCTTTTTTCTTTTTTTTTTTTTACGAAATAGTGATATATTTCCCTCTGAGATGCAGTGGAATATAAATATAAAGCTGCATAAAATAAAATAATTTGAATAAATAAATAAAGTACAAGTACAAGTACCTTGGATTTGTACTTAAGTACTTGAGTAAATGTGCTTTTCACCACTCTTTAAGAGTAAACTTCAATCTGTTAAATCTGATTTCATGAAATAGAACTGGTTCTAATAAGTGAATCCTTTAAACTGCAGCTACAGCAGTATGACTCCATCATACATTTGATGTTTTTACATTGTTTTGATTATGTCATATGAGCTTGTGTATTTTGGAGAACAAAATACTCCTCGCTGCACAAACATTAATCCTCCTGAACGATAACTCACCTGACAGACAGCAGCGATGACTGTGAGCCGATAGAAACAACGACACTGTGTCTTCATTCATGTTTCACAAAGACACTGCTGACAGTGAAACGCTGCTCGCCATCAAAACCTCTCAGCTCCTGAGCGCTGCTGCCGCTACATCATGTTTCAGCTTTTCACCCCAACAGTACGGAGCACAAACAGCTACAGCTGCAGAAATGACAGAATAGATTTTACAGCTGAAGGACAGAGTGGCCTTTAAAACTGTAACATAGTGATCGACGACTACTCAACAGAAAAACTGTGTTTTAAAAATCCTCTTAAAGGACTTTTGACAAGAGAAGTTATCTTCTTAGATTTCCATTAACTAAAGATTAAAAAAAGGCTCCAGGTCCAAAATATTTTTTTTTGCAATTAAAATAGTTTGAGTTTTTGGTTTTTGGTTATCTGTATATGAATGAATAGAGGACACTGACAAGTCAAGGAATATAAGAACCAGGTTGATGAGGCATACTGAGACTGAGTAGGCTACAAATGTAAGAAAATATATGTTATTTTATTATAAAATATATTGACAATGCAACCCAACGGTTTATGTTTCGGCACCAAAAGGCTTCCGGTTAAGTTTACGCACCAAAACTGCTGTTATTTGACCAGTTAAGTTTAGGCAACAAAACTACTTGAAAGATCATGGTTTGGATTAAAATAAGTAGCGTACTTCTGGGACACAAACACTGGTCTCCCGGGGGGGAAAGTCCTGTGTTTTTGGACCCATCAAACCCCAGGAAGGCCCCCAGGAAGAGTGCCGGGCTTTGAAGCCAATTTGACATAATTATTGCACCTACCAGGTCCGTCACACAAAAATACTTTTTCCCATAGACTTACATGGCAAAAGAGATGTCTGTAAATCTGTGGATGCATTTTTTTGAGCGTCACAACAACCCCCGCAAAATGACTTGTTTCACTATCAGGATTTGATCCATTCGGTTTGATAACATTTCGAAAGTCTATAGAAGAGCTGCACAATTATTTAATCCCCATTCAAGTTAGCCGGAGCGCTAATCCGGATGTAGCCTGCTCGGTCAGTGGAAGTCTCTAGTGCGCCTGCTCCGCCTCGACTGCTGTATCCAGTTCTTATTATACATCCATGCATCAAACACCTCGACATGGACTTTGTCGCTGTCATAGTACAGTACGTCACTTAACTTCCTCCTTTGCTCCTGTCATAATTACTACAGCCATTAGAGGTTGCTGCCTAACAGCAAATGCCAATAGTTCAATAGGTTATATATGAATTACAGTGCATTACTTTTCATAGTGAACAGTGAATAAGGCCAGCATGATTGATTACATATATTTTCGAGGGACCACTATGTCCTGCACATTGCTTCATGGAAGTCTGTTGAACCTTTTTAGTAGTTAAGGCTTCTTAGAAAGTCTAAATGAGCTGCTGCTGCTGCTGTTGTTGTTTTTCCTGCTCTGACCCCACTGCCCTCCGTCTTTCTGAAGAACTGCTCCCTCTGTTCTCCTTACTCTGAGGTCCTGGTCCTTTCTGAAGAGGGGGACGGTCCATGGCTCTATTGATGACAGTTCATCAGCATGCAGGGGGGGCTTGTGCCATCACCACGGCGACCAAATACAGCTTCTGTCCCCTCCGATTCACCCAACATTCATCCCTCCATCATCCCGTCTCTGCCTCAGCCTTTTTATTATCGATACCTCCAGACTTCAGTGATTCCTTTTCATTAATTTATCAGGCTAATTGTTGATAAAAATGTCAGAAATAGAGCCAGATTTATATCTTTAGTTCCCAGAGTCCAAAGTAATTATTGAAACTGTTTTTTAAACCACCCCAGCAGCATGGTTTTATGGTCCGTCGGTCCACCACTTTGGCCCACACTTAAATAACTCAACAGCTATTGAATTGATTGATTTGACATTATGTCCTCAGAGGATGAATCTGACTTTGGTGATCCTCTGACTTTTCCTATTGAAAATGTTGTAGGAGAGTAAGAGAGTGAGCCTTTAATGGTCATGCGTCAGCTGGTGGAGGCTGAGACTGAAGACAGAAAAAAAAGAAAAGTTTTTAATAAAACTCAGAATCAACCACTCATCAACAATCACTTTGTGAACTGAACCTAATTCTGTCTTTTCAAAAGAAAATAGGATAAACATTATTTAACTTCCAGTCCGTCTGTAAACTGGTTTCAAACAGCAGCAGTTTTTCAGTTGTGACACTAATGAGAGAAATAACAAAATAAAAGACTTTGCCTCAAGGAGAAAACAGCATGAAAAGAGTATTTTTCATACGCCTGCTGCTGGGATGACAAGCCTTTATTTTGGAAATAAATTGAGTGGCAGAAAATAAATCCAAGTGAGCAGAGACTTTAATCAGTGATTCAACTGATGATAGTCAATAGATCACAGAGATCCGCAGCTAAACTGTTGTAATCACCACCTGTAAATACTCATCGACTCACAGAAGAGTAGAAGAAAACAATTTACAAATTGTTTTGTGAGTGGTTACAAAAAATGTCATCAAAATGAATACAGTTTAGGGGTGTCCCTGACTAAGAACTTACATACCGGTAGTCCAATCTGATTGGACAAGTCTTGCCTATCATCGACTGATCATTGGATCATGTTTATGTTTTTGTTTTGTTAGTTGTTGCCTATTGATCCATCTCTGTTTTGCTCTATGTATCTATACAAAAAGTAGCAAAAACAACAAAATCGTTGGCCAAGATACATGTGACTAATGGCTTAGCTGTTAGACAGCGCTGTTGTGTTAATTCGCGTGACTTTGGATGATGGAATCTTCATTCGCACGAGTAGTCCAGACACTCGCCGCAGAAGTTCAGATATTTCAACTCACATGATGAAGGAATTTGCGTGATTCGTCCCAATTTGCGCCATTTGCGCCGCCCGACCGGAACTTGCGTCTAATTGCATCTTTACATTGACTTTATATGTAATTCATTCGTGCAAATGAATTTATTCGCACCCGGTGTGTACAAGACATAAGGAGATTGACAGACAGAACACGTCACTTGTGGCTGTAAATAGAACTTTCGCCCTAATTTCAATCTACAGACAGAAGGGACGACACATGTATTTTTTGATTTTGAAACAGTAGCCATATTTTGTCTTTTTATTTAGACTTGTTGAGGCTATCATCAAGAAGGTGCTGCTCTGAAGGTCCCGTATATTTGGATATTGCAACTTAGTCTACCATGCTGATTTATTCACATAAGGAGATTAATTGAAACCAGATGAGTATTTATTTTTTATTTTATTAACAGTATTATTAATCGGGAGCTGAAGGAATGACGTCTTTTTGTAGGCCAACCGGGAAGTTAGCATCACCATGGGTTCCCTCATCAGAAAGCCTATGGGATTTTTGCATTGGATTTTGGATCATTGCAGAAAATAAGCTCTGTGGCAAACACAAGTTTCTGATATTTACATGTTATGTCTAGGCTATACGTCATGAATTATTGTGAGAAACCAAACAATTCTATGTAAAATCAGACATTCAGCACCCCCATAATCTGAATGTAATGATCCTTTGTTTCATAACCACTGCGACGATTCAACTTGAGTATCAAATCAGTCTCCTTAGATCGAATCATTGAATAGTCGACTATTCGGGGTCACCCCTCATGCAGTTAAAACATTTGTTTACATGATTTACTCCCATTCGTTCCTCAGGTCAGCTGGCGGCGGGGACCTGTGAGATCGTCACTCTGGACCGAGACAGCAGCCAGCCGAGGAGGACTATCGCCCGACAGACGGCTCGCTGCGCCTGCAGGAAGGGACAGATCGCCGGGACGACACGAGCCAGACCAGCCTGCGTCGACGGTAAGACGCCTGCCGTTCTCAACAGCAACAAGCCCTCCAAATTACTGACAAAATATGTGGTTTGTCCATGCCCTCTAGTACGACACAAAGTACTGTTTTATGATCTCACTATTAGCAGGATGACAAAAAATAAATCAGCTTTATGTCTGGTTAAGGTTTGGTTAGGTTTAGCATCAAAAACAACTTGGTTTAGGGCGTTAGGGTTAGATTGAGGTTTTGGGTTCAAATGAATACTTTGTTATTGTCAGGGAACAACTTACCTTGCATGGCAGCTGGATTCCCACGATATCACGCAATCACACAATCGCACAAATCCATCTTGCCAGGCTCCAGTACAATCGTTTGAGTCTGGTCAAGATCTGTCCGGACCAATCAGCGTCCTGTGAGGAGCTACTGGTGGTTCCGGCCGTGGTTTAGGTGTTCATTCAAAACAATGGCAGCTTGGCGTCCTGTGAGGAGCTAACAGTACCAGCAGGTACAGGCGTGGTTTAGGTGTGTGAGCTGCGCGACAACAATGGCGGCTCTGCATAGATGCTGCAGTACCGCAATAACATTGATTATATCAGAACTGGAGAACATTTCTTCATTGAAAGAAGAGCAAAGAACGACACTGAAGGCTTTTCTGCACTTCTCCTGAATGACTTCTGCACGAGTTTGATAGACAGATGGTTCGGCCAATCAGCTGCCAGGTATTTTTTTGAAAGCACATGCCCTTTTCCAAACAGTTTCTAATGACGGCTTCTCAGATGGTTCTGTGAAACAACCATCTGACAGCGTCGGGTTAGGAAACAGCAGCTGTTGGCTGGAAACAGGACACAATCTCTCATGTTAAAAGTCTGATGTTTTGTTGACGCAGTCATCACCTCCCTATGCGTTCTTCCATTACTGTCTCTCCTGTCTCGCTACATATTTAATGCAATTAACAAGTACTTGTTCTAAAGTTTCTGATTCTTGATTTATATTCACAAAGACCAGATGAAGAATTAATTAAGGGTATTTTAAGGGATTTTAGTGAGTTGATGCCGCAATTGTGCAGGATCTATTCTGAGGATGAAGGTCAGTTCACAGCATGAGGCTAAACTTTCAGTTTATGAAGGAAACAAACACAGAGATATCTGCAGCTTCCTTCTAAATCCTCCACATCTCTTTATCTGGACTGTGAGGTTCAGGAAGTCAAAGCCCAGATGGGAACAGCCCAGAGTTGCATTGCATTTCATCACCAGCTGTCTCCTCCTTTTCTCTTTCTCTTTCTGTTTCTGCCATCTGGTGACAATGACAACAGCTGGAGGGACTCGTTCTGCTCTGCAGGGATTTTACAGGCTCTCCTGGTGATTTTCAGAGCCTGTGAACAGTTGTTCAGCAGAGTTAAAGAACCTCTGCAGTCTCTCCTGCTGCTTTATAGAACTTCAGATAATTTCTCCTTCAGATTTGTCTTCAGATATTTTTTCTCACATCAGCATTGACTTCCTCCAGGAGCAACTATCCAAAATGATCATATTCAACAAGATTCAACTAAGATTGCTTTCACCTAATCAGCAAAAAAAACTAAATAAATATAAATCAGAGAGTTTTGGCGTAGTTGGAAGATGGATTTTTTTTTTTTCTTCTTTGATTGAGCTTAACAGTTCCCCCTCATTTTTCATGCCAAAACATTTCATGATTCAAACTTTACAAATGTGAAGATTTGCTGCTTTTCCTTTTTAATTATTTTTATTTTGAATAGTTTAGAGGATTTTCTGCATTGAGTACTTTTACTTTCAATACTTTAAGTACTTTTCCCTGATTATACTTACATAATTTTACTTAAGTAACATTTTGAATGCAGGACTTTGTGATGGAGTAAAGGATCTGAATACTTCATCCACCACTGCATACTTGCAGTGACCGTGTTTCTGCCCTAACAGCGCTTCCACTTGTTGACTCATTACAAATCTATTGCACACCATACACGGTCCAGGCATATACGTCCTGTTCTCATCTGACTCAAACAAGATGATTTCCTGAAATATGCCTTTATATTCACATTATTTACTGGTGGATCTGCAGAGACGGTGTCGCAGACGGTGTTGGAGCTGAACAGGTTAATGTCTGTGCTCTCAGTGGTCAGAGCTGAGTGTGCTCTGCTGCTCTGGGAAGATATTTTTTAGAAGTAGACCCGATGCTGCCATTTACTGCAACCTGTTTTCTGAGCTCAGAGACTCATCAGCAGCTTCCAGTTTTTTCCTCCCTGAATTTCTCCCAAAAAAGTAAAACTAAACCTTCCTAAACTCTTGGTGACCTCTGAATTGATTGCCGTGGATGATGAGGAGCTGCTGCAGGTTGTTGTTAGATATAGATGTCAGACAATAAACTGGAGATGGTTGACAGAAATAAAACTTCTTTCTTTAACGTTCAACAACCAAGCAGGGGAAAAGTAGGGCTCCATGTTTTACAGCAGTTCCTTTAATCAGTTATTTATTAAAAAAACAACAACTAATAACTCAAAACATTAAGATACTATACAGACATTCCAGCCATATGAGATAGTTGACACATTATTTTGGATATGTGACGTACAACCGTGACCAGTGTGAATGACAAGTCATTGTAACTGTCCAGCAGAAAGTTGTATTTCAGTGAAAACTTTAGCCTTCACCTGAGTCTCTCTGTGACCTTTACAGAGCTGCATGTTGGTATTTATGTCAGTTTGTGTTTTCTGCTGCAATCTCAGGTAACATAAACTCTAAAGTCTCTAAAGTTTCAGGGAGAAAAATCTTGTGTTGCTCAGATAAAATGAACATGACAAGTCAACAAAGATCATCAAGACATCATGGGACCAATACGATAAGATATCACTGTATTTACCCATATGGAAATTGTACTGCAAAACATATCAATAACCAGATAAACAAAATCAAAAATATAAAAACTGTTAATCATATGGATCATCAGTGGTGAAAGAACTTACTAAAAGTAGCATTAGCACAAATTAAAATACTCCATTACAAGTGAAAGTCCTGCATTGAAGTAAAAGTCAAGAGAGATGCCTTCCAATGCCAGATTCCTTATATATATATATATATATGTACATGCATACATGCATGTATGCACATACATATAAGTGCTTGAGTGCCGAGATCAGGTGCAAATTGAGGCTGCTAATAGCTGTGCAAACAAAAGAGACTCTGCGGCCTACAGAAGTATCAGCAGGAAAATATACTTTTACAAAAGTAACAAAAGTACTTATTATTATATAGTTGGAAACAATTATTGATGCTTTGACATGTAACTGTATGTTGTTGTTAATTTCAAGTTCTTTATATACTATTGGATAGTTTAATCAATAATATTGCTTGATATTTTATAAACATATCTATTTTGCAAGTAAATGTTTAATCTGAAAGTATTAGAGCTGTTGAATATATGTAGTGCAGTAAAATGTTCAATATTTCCATCTGAAATGTAGAGTCATGAAATGCATTTTTTGTACAGTTTTGTTTTTGTGTATTTTTTTTTTTTTTAATAGTAATAGTTACATAGATGCAAAGTCCAGACAAAACAAGAGAGACCACCTGATAATTATGGATTAAGCAAATTTGTTTAACCAATATTGAACTATACACAAAGTGTATAGTAAATCAGTATCATCCGTGGTGTAGGCGAGTGTAGTGTAAGTAAAGTGTCAGGTGTCGAATAGAACCCAAAACACAATCAGCTGCAGGAGGAAAGAGAGAGCCACAACTGACACATCCAGTAATCAGGAGGAGCTGATTCAGGTGTGACTCCTGACACACATGATACACCTAACACACCTGACAGACCTGACACACATGATGTCTCAGGTGTGTCAGGTGTGACAATCTGACTGCCTCCTAAACAGAAACAGGAAAAAACACACACACGGAGCTACAAACAGAGGGGGGACAGAGGTCATCACAGTTGCTTCTAATTTGGAAGAAAGTAAGTTACAACACACTCTCATTAATGCATTTACCCCCTTTATTTATTTTTTAAATTTTTATTTTCTTGTATTCTGAGTTATCTGAGTTATACTTTGTAGGTAGCATATTTACCAGCCGTGACAGTGATGCTATTGTTTTCACCACACGCGTGGTTGCGTGCCTGTGCGCCTGCGTGTGTGTTTGTGTGTGTGTGTGTGTGTGTGTGTGTGTGTGTCATTATGGAAAAATGTGGTCCTGGAGTCACCGACTGTAGCGGGAACTACCACAGAAGTGTTTATATTTATATTGCCTGTCTGCGGCCAGATTTT
>JAOVVB010094128.1:0-13252 GCA_028570985.1 Heterobranchus longifilis
AGGAAAAAGAGGCCCCATTTAACCCCCCCCCCCCCCCCCCCCCCCATGCCTCCATCAATCCAACCAACAGAGGTAACGACTGCGAGCCAATAAGTGTAGGGCGAGTCATGCCTTCGCCGTCCCTCGGGACCATCCATTCTAGCATCGACCTTTTCTGTTTTGCTTCAGTATCATCACTCTCACCTCTGCAGTCAAAGCAGGCAGCTGTTTTCAGCAACAACAAAAAAACTCACTGCTCACTACCTGCCCTGCTCCAAACGGCACAAACGACAGATTTATCTGAAGTTAGTGACACTGAAGACCAGAAACGTGACTCCACATGTTCTTCTGGGTCTGCTGGATGTGTAAATATGCAAATGTTTTCTAACATGTGCTTTTAGCAACTTTATTCTTTGTTCAGCTAAATGTGGAGTTACGCCCCCAAGTGGCCAAAGAAGAAACTGACTGCTGCTGCTTTAATCCTCTGACCCCCGGGTGCGAGGCACGGTCACAACACTTTACTGTAAAGCTGTTGGTCACACCTGCTTTCATTGGAAAAACCTTGTAAACACGGATGCCATGTCCTGCTGGTGTTATGTGATGGCATGTTTTAGGGTGTTGCCTTCAATAACTCAAAGCACCTATTAAGGTTATCTTCAGCAGTACTCTAATATTTCAGATGTGTACATGTTGCTTCATACTTTCTTCAGTCTAAAATTATGCAAAAAATAAGAAATAAAATGCACCCCTCTTTTTAGAATATTCTACCCAAGTTCCACACATCCGAATATTCTCTTACACCAAAACAAAGCGGCAGATTGTTGTGATTATTCCTCCTAATTTCTCCTGGCCTTCCACTTCATCTCATCTGCTTATCACTTCATCCATTTTGCACTCCACACATTCCTGCAATCATTTACCGGCAGATTATTGCCCCTGTCTGTTCATGATAAAATGAATACTGTGATAAAATGAATTAAAGCGTCAAGTATTTCTTCCCAATGCTTATGAGTGAGGCTGGTATATTACCATGTTTATATGACACCCGTCCTCCTGTAAACTCTGGTAAGCGGAAACAGAGGCAGCCAGCCTATAAAACACGCTGCCCTCCCCAGATCCAAGTATTTATGGGAATAAAAACAACAGGCTTTAAATCAGAGCTGAGGAGGCGCTGAACACTGAGGAGCCATGGTGTGTCCAGTCGCTGCATCCTCTCAGGAGCTCATTTCACATTGTTTTTGTGTGTTAAATGTATGTAAACAAATGCATTCTGATTTCATTTTTACACAAGAGGTTTGTATTTGATGGCTTTCATTTATGTGTTGAGAATCCATCTCATTCCACCTTTAGTCACAGGTCATTTTAGGAGTACCACTTATCTTTAGGAGGCACCGTGATGTTCTTTGGTTATGTAAACCAGTTGTTCAATTACATATTCAATGGAAACAGGCCAATATTCGTTGGTTTAAAAGGTTAAATGTGAGTCTCATTTGTGGGTCTGGTGACAAATGACTTCTCTGAAATATCCATTCCACTGCAGGCTTATGTTTTCCACATCAGTTATCCCGACTGTCCCTCTCCACTCGCCGAGCTGGCTTTTGTTTAAAACAGGAGGAATAATGTGGTCAGGCCTCAAAGCAGCTTTTGCCCGAAGGTGCAGAGAGGGCAACATAAGATTGTTCGTGTTATATTTGTTTTCTGTGTCTGGGGGGGGTGCTATCAATCAGGGCTGAGAGGGAAAATATAATAATAATACTGTAGTAAGAAGGAAAAAAAAACAGCCTCAGTGCAAATGGTTGGCTCGTGTGACAGGTGACTGAACACCGACAGAAAACAGAAACATGGAGGCAAACTGCTCATGAAATCAGCTGCCCTCCGCTCAGTAAACAATCATCCGTGGAAAATATGTTGTAATATTTTGGATTATTAACTACAGCAGATTCTTGTATGTCTTTTCTTCCACATCCAAATCACAATTACCACTTAAATATATTAAACATACCTGGATTAGTTCATTATGTTAATTTCACTGCAGTTTTCTACTGAACATCAGTGGATGGATTTTCGATGCACGACCCAAAATCATCAACACACTGTGGCACAAGTGCACAATGTATATATGTATACATGTATGTATGACAGCTGCGTTTGGTTGTTGTGTAGTTTGCAACAAAGTAGAAGTAGCAGAGTAGATTATACGACACGGTAGTTTGCATTAGTCATCACTATCATGAAATCATCAAGCTGTGTGCTCCTCGGCTGAGAGGAAGAGCCTGCAGAGCTCCAGCTCCAGGTTTAAAAGTTCTGGTACTTTTCAACCTGTAGGTCTTAATCTCATAATTGTAGTTTTCTGACTGTAGGTTTCATTCATTTCAGGTTTGTGCATAGAAACACCTGTTGCCAAAAAATGTGAATAAATATCCCCAGCAGCTTTGGCTGAGGTGGCAAAGTTTGTGTATCGATAAAAGTAAAATGCAGCTCGTCATTTAAACGTCCGCTGAAGAGACAAAAACATCAAATCTGTGTGACGCAGTAATGTTCCTCAAATTAATACATGACACAAATAGAAATGTAATATTTCCAGCATGTTTTAGTTTTGACTCATATACATCGCAGTGTTTTAGTGGCACCTGACAGGAAACTCTGAATGGTGGTCGAGCATGCACCACATAAACAGACATAAACATAAACATAAACATAAAAGTCCTCGCCACAGCACCGTGGGTTTGACTCCTGCTCACGGCCTTTCACTGCATGTACGCAGAGTCCACTGTGTTAGCTGCAGTTTGTGGCTCTTGTGCATCAGCATACATTCAGGTCACCATGGTAACCTTGGGTAAAAACCCAGAAGATAATAATAATAATAAGAAAAGATAATCGCCAACTCCTTTGATAATCAATTAATCGTTAAAGTAATTTTTCATACAAAAATGGCAGAAAATGCTGTTTTTAGCCTCTCAAATAGATTTCCTTCTTATATCTGTTTCTTATATTATTTATTGGTATTCTGGAGTTAATCACACCTCCTGTCTTTGGAGCTTTCTTCTCACTTGTACACTTTTGCTTTACTCTTTTGTTTTGTGTATATTTTGTTTGTGTGTTTCTTGTTGTGCACCGTAACATCAACACAGATTCCTTGTACATGAAAACTACTTGGCAATAAAACTGATTCTGATTCTGATTATATCATATTAAACTGAATATCTTTGAGTTTTGAACTGACACAACAAGATATTTAAAGACATCCTCTTGGACTTTGAGAAACATGTTTCACTATTTTCTGACATTTTATAGACCAATCGAGAAAATAATTGGCATGTTAATCGATAATGACAATAATCGTTAGTTGCAGCCGTAGAAATGGATTTAATTGAACTTGGAGTTGAGGGAGACAGACATGCAGGGGCCTGTACACCTACCTTCTTTAATTAATTTGATTTCAGGGCTGCAGCAGCTGCTCTCTGCACAACAGCAGCTCATGCTATCAGATGCTTTGACTAAACCCATCATACATCTACATTTACTTTGCATCCACTCCGTCTTGGTAATCAATACCTGCCCACTTGTAAGATTAGGAAGAATGCTAAACTACACGTGTCCAGGGCATTCTCTGAATCCCAGAAGGGATTCAGCAATAAATGAATCTCTCAGATGATAACATGTTTCCCTCTCGTGTTACCTCCATCACACTGAGGTGAGAATCAAAATATGAAAAAGATTGTAAAATGAGAAAAGAAAAAAGGACAAGGCCATTCGGCAGCTGCAGCAGAGGATTATATGTATTTCAAAGAAGAAGTGGAAGAGTAATCCAGTTAACATTTGGGTGTCTCCGCCCTCGGGGAGCAGGGGGCCTTCACAACCACAGTGTTTAAGCAGTCATCACGGCCACACAGAGCAATGTTCAGTCTCATTACCACTTAACGGCCTTATTAAAGTCCAGCTCCAAACCCTTACATGACATCAAACGTGTTCCATTAAATTGTGACATCTTGTACAAAGTTGTAGAAGCTATTAAAACGCAGTGGTGGGGAAAGCACTAGACACAAAAAAGTGGGTAAAACCTATTGGATGTTTTCTTTCTTTTTTCTTTTTTTTTTTTCTAAAGCTTCATTTAGGAAATTAGAGCAGCTCATGGTGATTGTGAAAAGCTTACCATTGAATACTTCCCCTGAGGGAGAGTCTTATAGTAAGTGTGCTTCCCACATGATCATTAACCATAAACATCAAAGACTCTTGACCCAATCATTTCTGGTGTGGTAGAGTTAATGCAGCTTAATTAAAATCCTCTCAAAGATCACCACCAGTGACCTCTGCAATATGCTGTCTGGATCATCACAGGAAAACTTCTCACATTTATATGATGTTCTCACACTAATACACCAGATATTCTGAATTTGTTTTCTGAATCGTCTTTATTTCGTCACTGCTCTGTCAGACATCAACAAAAATAATAAAATAATGTTTGATCCCTAAAGGCACGACCGAAAATATATTACCCAACGATTTACAATCAATTTAGTGTTTTTCTTTTTTTTTTTAGTTAAAGAGAATGTGCTCATGAGAAAACAGCATTAATCTTTTGTTTAAATACTTAATAAAACAAAACTAAGTCTAGCAACAAGGTGGGTATGTGAATTATGACTCTTGTCTGTCAGGAGCAAAATGCTGACGGTGTTAAATCACAGAAAAACCTCAGAGTGAAGGTCACGGTGGATGATGTGGTCAACAAAGTGTGAAACTTTGACACGTTACCGACAAACACGCAGGGTCGTATTTAGACGATCTGCATGTGCGTCTAAAGTGCACGGTGCCTTTAGGGCGTGTCCAACTTTTGCTGTGTGCAGTCAGGTGCACGGAGCAAAGGGGTTGTGTTTAGGCTCTTAATTAATCGTAGGTGTGTTTTGGGGCGTAACATGAATTCAACCATCATCTCCCATTCCCTTTAAGAGCCAGGTGTGTCTGAGTCTGCAGCACATTGATATTAAACAGCAGATCTGGGAAATAAGGAAATATGTTTTCTGCTGAGAAAAAGGATCTGCTCGTGCACTAAGCAGTGGACCTCCGCTGTCTCCTCTCACACACAACTCCATCTGACTGAATATGAGACAATGCACTGATAAATTATTTAACTGATGATGATGATGAGGAGGAGGAGGAGGAGGAGGAGGAGGAGGAGCGCTGCTGTGCGTCCCTGGAACAGGCCTGACGAGCCGATCGGCTCTGAAGCCTCCAAATCTGTTTTTACGCTTAAAATCATTTCACCCTCCTGCAACCCTATTAATGAGAATTAATTTTCACCATTTAATAATATTTTTGGATTTAGCTTCGATGACTTTGCATTCGTTCTGACAACATTATTATTTTATTTTTTTAATCTAAACCTAAGCAAACCTTAACTATAGCAGTGGCAGATCAGAAATCAGCCATATGAATAATTTGTAACAATAGTAATGGCTTTAGAAAGTGTCCTCCTGCAGGAAAACACTCATATGAGTCATTGTGGGAGGGAATGACATGCATGTTGTCATTTACTTTGAAAGACTTTGTCGCAGATAAAGGTTGTTTTATGTGTGTTCATGCAAGTAAAATATTTCCCTGTTTGCTTTCTGTTCATATTCACAAAGTGCATCTAAGCAGATAAATGTCTGTGTGCTGTCAAAACAGCATTTTTGTCTCCCTGATGTCGCTGTTTTTTTTGTTGTTTTTTATCAGAGCTCACATATAAATGGTGAATGTGGTTACGTCGGCACCTCCAGCTCGTACACATCTTGTGAACACTCTCTCAGCTCTGACCTTCAAACAGCTCCTCTGAGCCACATTCACACCACTGCTCCTCGTCTCCGCCGTACAACAGACAGTCAGAGGAAATGTAAAGCCTGGTGCTGCCTTCGTTCACGTTTCTTTTATTATATTTTTCCCTCAAAATATACCAGAGACGTTTGGAATAGGAACAATGCCCCAGAGGGACTTCAACCATATATCAATAGTAGTCATGGCATTTAAATGTCACACAGGATTAGATACTTGCGTCACCATCACACCTGGAGCTCGTCCTTACACATCCCTCTATAAGCAGAGGGCTCTTCTGTCCTTTGTTATACAAGGGCAATCTATGGTGATCCCAGGAGAGCAGAGGAGAGCGGAGGAGAGCGGAGGAGAGCGCAGTGAGCACCACAGAGCCCCCTAGGGCAGAGCAGTCGATGTGGAGCTCGCCGTCCAACCTGCACCTTTCTTTCTCCAGCCTCCCTATCTCCTTCTCCTGGCAAATGATTTGGAGAGGGACGGATCACGCGGTGCCAAACCCCAGTTATCTGGCAGAAGATCACACAGATGGGCCAGACTGAGCCAGCTGAACCCACAGGCAGCTGGGAGTGATGATGCACAGGATGCTTCCTATCAACAGGATGTACTGTAGCGCAGACGCTTCACAGGCGGACACAGCAGACAGAGCCGCTCAAGGAGGGCCTGCAAAGAGGACCAGAGAGGACCGGGGAGCAGAGAGGGAGCAGCTAGATGGACAGGAGGGACTCCAATCTGCAGAACTGAGTCAAGAGTTCAAGTGGGACATGAGGAGACTGTCCTCCCCCGAAAAACCACACCACGGGTCGCTTGTACAAGCAGCTGATTTATACGTTTCTTGTTAGGCGACGCCCTCTAGTGGCCGTAGTAATTATGACGGGAGCAAAACAGGAAGTTATGCAACATAATATTAAGACTGAGAAAGTCCGTTTAGGGAGGGGTGATGAGTCAAACAAACAAGACTTTGATCCAGTAGACTGGTGTTTGTGTCCCACTGGAAACTAAAAGTCAACGTTGAGATATTTTAACTCAATGTAACAAATGTAACTACGTCACATGTGTGATTCAGTCATGTATTCCTCATGTGAGTGAAGTAACATAACAAATGTACTGATTTTCCACAGTTGAGAATATGTAGTGCCAGATGTCTGACGGCAAAGTAAAGCAATGAAAATATGAAAAATATAGCATACATTAAAACATTTAAACATTCTTTACAGGGATGTTAATTTTCTTTTTTTTTCTGACCGATAGCCGAGCCTCGCTAACCGATCATTAACCGTTAACCGACGAGCAGAAACGTTCCCAGGTCAGCGGTCCAGCAGGCTCGGACAGAAACATTCTGTGTCTGCAGAGAGCCGCGGTCGTTCACGCAGCCACGATGTTGCATGCATTGTTGTGTGGACACATGCAGCCACTTCAACTGTTGTGCATCCGGATCCCTGCCAGAGCGCGAGGATTTTTGATGGAGCACAGAGCGGATGTTTTAAAAAGTTGGAGCGACGCCTTATCTCCTGCTCTGACTTTGCTCCGGTGTCGCTCACACCATGAGGTCGCAGCACGCCCGAGCCCGACAGACTCGTGTTGTACGCCCTACATGGAGATGAACTGCGTGCACGCCGCAGTGCCCAGAGCACCGCCGGCCTCCGGTGGACTCTTGGTCGAGCTCTGAGCAGCTCGCGGCTCTCTGCGGAGCAAATGTCCGAGCCCGTCTCCGCCACATCAAGCTGTGAGGTTGTCAGCTGTGTTTCTGCCTTCATACTCTGCAGGACGGCTGATTTAACCTGCCAGTCCTCATCGATGTCGTGGCATCATGTGTCACGTAGATCTCTGCAGTGAGATCCACGCACAGCAGGAAAAAAAGAGCTTAAAAAAGTAGATTGTACGACCTATTTTTTTCATTTAGCATGCAACAAACATTTTTATTACCTTTTTAATTTTTATGCTAAAAATAGCAATAGCAACAAAACGGTTAATCATTAACATCCCTAATTCTTTAGGTGGCTAATATGTGTTTTCTCTCCCTGTGACGAGCAGAGCAGAGCTTGGGTGCGACTCAGCACTCCTGTCTGATTATCTGTAACAGGGGAGAGCCGACTGCCGTCGTATGACGGTAATAAACTAACGATGCAGAACTACCTCATGCAACCCCACTTCAAAACCTGCAAACTATCACGTTAACCAGGTGCTTAAAACTGCCACCGTTACATTTAGGTACGAGGACGCTCGATCTCCTGCCACCAGCAGGGCTGCTAATGCAGGAAACGCTCCTGTCAGTCACAGTTGAGGGTGGAGGACAAACGGCCTGTGTGGCCGTGTGGTTTGAAGGACTTGTTGGGGAAATGAGGGAGGAGGTTTGCAGGTTTGAAAGCATACAATGAAAAAGGAAGTAAGAAATAATGGTATGGTGATAAGAAAGAGCCCAGAAGGAGAGGAGGGGGAAGGAAAGCTTTGTGGGGAGTTGTAAAGAGTGCGGTCAAGTGAAGGAGATTGACAGGAAAAAATGAAACATGAAAGAAGAAAGGGACGTTTTTTAAAGAGGAACTGCGAATGCGACTACAAAAGGACAGAATGTTGTTTTCCTCAGGATATTCAAATGTTTGGGAGAGATGGGAATGGGGGTCGGATTGTTGTTGACATTTAATTTAATTCACCACTAGGTCATATTATTTCAAGTCTCTTACTCGTACGACATAATGAGGCTTTAATGAAGCAAGTGCATGCAGCTAACTGCAAATGAGGAAGCAATCCTCAAAATTGTTTCTTTTATTAAGTGCTGGATCCTTGTTGTTTCTTTAGAGATTATCCTTTTTACTTTCCCCCTTATTCTAAATGTCTTCACCTGTTTTCTCCTTCTCGTTCTAGAAAGCAGAACTCACAGGAGCCAAAAATTCCAGGAAAAAAAACCAATGTGACAGCAACATTATGGATGCTCAGTGGTTACAAATGGCATACATCTGCAGAAGAGATGGCGCACCGGGCATGCCTCTCGTACATACAGTATCATCAGCTGGTGATAATCACTGCATTCAAGGAGTTTATTGTGATTAAGTGCTTTCATTTGCTTTTTGGTGTGCCCACATTCCTCCACGCTACATTGTTTGCTTTCACTTCATTTTTTTGGATTCTCTACATTTCCCAGAGTAATGTTTCCCAAACACCAGAGACTGGGAGTGAGTGTATTGCTCAGGTGTGTGTGTCACAGTATGTGTAGTAGGAAATAACAATAATGACAGTGTACAGTGCAGAGCTGCACAGGAGGACTGGATTTCCTGCACTCACTGAATGCATGTCTTGTGGTTTCTGGTGTTGAAGAAATTGATATCGCTGCCGGATGGATTCCTGCCTGAATCATTATTTAATGTTGGTGCAAAACTGTGGTTATATAAAGACTCCTTTGCTCTGTGATTCTGAGGGGCTGACACCAAACCAGACATTCACTGTTGGGAGTTTTAGGTGACTATTTTTTGCCATAAATTATTTCAGAACTGTGTGGGATATATCACAAAATAATGTCACCTCATCTATTTTTGGCCAATTATATGCGAGAGTAAAAAAAGTGCTGCATATCAGCCAGAAATGGGGCAACAAATTCAAGGTACACCACCAGTAGCTGTATTAAATCTGTATTTAATCCACCCTTTATTCCACACTAACGACGGATGGATTTTTTTTTTTTCTTCTGTCTAAAAGCTGCTCCTGCAAAGTGCACAGACAGCTGGGGTGGCTGGCCTTTAAAGAAATGTATACTTGGGTGACATCTATGCTTGTAAAAAAAAATATGAAGGGAAGCATGTAGTGTACTAGCCTATATATGGTGACAGGTTTTGGCACATGTCAGATTATACAGCAGCATGGGAGGAGGAGGATGTTTCACCTACAGAGACCGTAAATATAGACTATAGGAGAGACGCGAGCTGCGGCAGTATAATTTATTGAAATATAAATATGTGAAACACCAACCTACAGTGTTGTAGTGTTCTTCACACAATCAAATAACTGCAAGAAATCTAATGAGTATCAGTTCTAAAATATTGCAAACTCACATTTTCTAGTCCATGGACACATGTGCTTCATACACACGGGTGAAACATTTGTATGAAACATTTTAACATTCCCTTTAACATATTCTTAATTCCTCTCCTTCCTTTGCTTCTTGTCATTTGGTCTCAGCAATACATGTTCTCTATGTGCTGCAGATAATATGTAATCATGTCCTGGCAAGCACAGCAGTTTGAATGAGAGGAAAGGCTTGAGGATTTGTACAGCAGTGTGTGTGTGTGTGTGTGTGTGTGTGCGTGTGCGTGTGCGTGTGCGTGTGCGTGTGTGTGCAAAGGGCTGACGCAACATTAACATATTTAGTGGAGCCAGATTCTAGCTTAATATTGAAGTATCACATGGTGCACATTTGTCATTATAAACATAACATAAAATTCCTACACATTTGTAAAACAGAGACTGTCCTCCACCGAGGACACGACATCATCGGCCGTTTGTACAAGCAGCAATCACGGCCGATATTTACGCTTCTTGTTAGACGGCGCCCTCTAGTGGACGTAGGAACAAATTACTTTTGTGGTCGTGTGGTTTGGAGGACTTGTGGGCAAAATAATACTTTAAAAAATATCGTAGATTTCTGCCAGAGGCTTTTGCAACCTACAAGTTAATGTGGTATTTTGTCGTGTCACTTTGTACTGTAAGTATACTGATTATTTTCTCATTTAATGAAGAACTTTAGTGCAAAAGGAACTGCTGTACACTGACTATGTTTACATGCATGCACACAAATACAGAGTAATCAGATTAAGACAGTAATTTGATTGAACTACACTGAAGTATTCAGTGTAGAACATTTGAGTTGGCATGTTATTATCAATTTAGACAACGTAATTGTGTATCACGGTATCCTGATGTATGATTTCATCATGATACAATTCCACTGAAAGATTTTAAATTATCATATTGAATTATCGGCCAGCCTTATTGCAGAACACAGTTATTGCACTAACTTTTAAAGTTACACCATCATGTTGAATCTGCAGGTCAAACCTCAGTTAACTCTGAGCACAAAGATGTTTATGAGCTCTTCACAATGTTTTAATTGATTTGTTTTTTTGTCTTTTTATCTGCTGGCTAGCTCATTTATTCCTGAAACACGGAACAATTAGCATTAATTGGGGCTTGTTTTTCCAGCCACATGACGAATTTGAATCCAGTATTCATCAACTCTTGAGAAAAATAACGAGTCCATCTGCTGTTTGGTGCTGTGCAGGTGACGTACAATCAGCTGATTAGACTTTTGTAGCTAAAAACAGCCGCCTGCTGCTGAACGAGGTTTCTGACAGCAGTGAGACTGAACCATACAGTAAATCTGTGAGCCATAAAACCAATACTTGAGCTAAAAGAGGCTAGAAAACTGCAGAATTGTGCGATGATTCCCTGTAGGTCCATCACTGTGAGATTACACAGAAAATACTGATCAGTGGGTCTTTAAATATTGATCAGGAACCATTGTTGACAGAAATCAGATACCTTTGTCTTCGTAACCCTGCAGTGCACGAACCAACATTACATGTTCTGATATTAGTTTATGATACAACTCTGACGAATCCTGAAATTTCTTTTTGTGACAACAGGATTTTAGTTGATTCATTTTGGCTCCTGGTGGATTTGGTTGGGGGGGGGGGGTATTTTGTCCTATTACAGAGTCTCACCAATAGAAATGAAACTGCCATTCTGCACGCCAAGATTGGGAGCAGAGCCGGCATATTAAAAGACTACTAAAGGTTAGGACTCCACACGGGAATTCTATGGAAATAAAATCACAAAAGAGGTGCAATAAAAGCCTGATTACGGGGCAGTAATAATGGGAGAGAGAGAGACAGAGAGAGAGAGAGAGAGAGAGAGAGAGACTTTCCCGTACATCTGACATTTGTAGTGTTGGCATGAACAAAGAAGACACTTTGATTTAAAAGCTGTGAAGTCCTCCAGTGTTTGTGTGGTAGGACAAGGAGGACCAGTAAATGTTTACAATACTTCATGCAGATTAGCAGATGTTTGATAGCGTCATCCTGCCTTAGAGGAAGATATTACACAAACAATCACATAGTAGACTGCACACAAAATGGCTGGATAACTCAAATCAACTGGCAGAGCACATCCATCCATTACAGTCCTAAACAGTCAGGTTTGAGTCAACATAGTTCTGAAATGCAAACGTTTCCTGGCACGTAGATACCTTTTAGAATTAGATCCAAATACTGTCACCAGATATTACAGCTATTAACAATATGTCAGGAAAGCTGCCATCATTACCAGCAGTCTAATCACATGACAGAAAGTCTCAGTGCAGAGAAATGCAGGATATTAAACAAAAACACGGCAGGATGAGAAAGTTTGATGTCCTTATAGAAAGGTAACATGCCTGATAGCAAGGGCATCCTTTGAAGCCATGGACTGCTGTTTAAAACTCTATTAGACAGAGATCAATATGTGACAGCACTTAAGAATTCCTCACACTGGTCTGACATTTATTTTGGGATGGCCAGCACGACAACATGAATACAGAATAGTCAAGTGAGGCCACAAGATCTTTCAACTTTTCACATCTTCACTTCTCATTTCATCCAAGACTTTTGCACTTTTTTTTTTTTTCTTTCTAAGTCAAATCTCAATTTGAACCGACACTCGGGTCAGTACAGCGCCGATGACAGCTCTGATGTTTTATGGGGTTCATGTACAAAATGTCCCGTGTGTCTTTCTGCACATTAAGCTGGCTTTGTGTCTTCATCTGAAAGCTCATTTGATGGAAACACATACAAGACAATGTAAACGCAGCAACAGCGACATGAAACCGCCGGCTTCCTTTCTTGTGCACATGAATAGATTCATTTAAACACGGTGCCATTCCTGTTTGAAAGACAGGCAGAAACACACGTGACATCTGCAGGGTGCACGTGAATTCATACAAATAAATAGCAGAATCCGTCTTGTCATTAGCCGAGTACATTTCTATAGGAAGCAGCTGCCTGAGGCGGCACAATGACAATAATAAAATGCTGAGAATGTTTAAAGATGGAAAAACTGCCCAAGCAACCTGAATCTGTTGTGAGCATGCACAGAAAACTACTCCTGATCTCCTGCTGCTACAGAGGCCCACACACAGAATCTGTCTGCACATATACACACACTTACCATAGATTTGCATGAAAAAAACAACAACATTTGGACAAGAATACATTGAAAGCATTCTGTAGTTTAGTTGTGCGTTTGCCTGATGAAGATAACAGATAAATGTTTTGTTTTGGTTTTTTTTTAGACAGTGTGCAGGAGTCTCTTTGGAAACAGTTGTGTAAATCACAAGTTTCATCACGATACAATATTTTATAGATTCTTCAGACAACGATACGATATTTGCTGATATCACAAAGTCTGCCACGATACGATTTCAATTTGATTCAATTCAGGAGCCTGC
>JAOVVB010094146.1:0-12784 GCA_028570985.1 Heterobranchus longifilis
TGTGTGTGTGTGTGTGTGTGTGTGTGTGTGTGTGTGTGTGTGTGTGTGTGTGTGTGTGTGTGTGTGTGTGGTGGGAGCTGCTGGACAAAGGAAAGGGAGTGAGCTGCAAGAAGAGGTCCTCTTTTTTTGCTTTCTGCTGACTGCACCTTTAACTGAAGGGACACTCTTCTAGAAAACAAGATCACAAAAATTCCACTATGGAAAATAGCAAAAAACATACTTTAGCAATGGCAAATATACTGTGATATACAGTACAATACATACTCTATTATATAGCACCGTAAGTTCATAGAAGGCAATACAAATTGTTTACCATACTGGTGTATTTCTACAATTAACAGAAGAGAGCGGTAGTTACCATTATCAGCAATCTCCTCCACAAGAGCAGAAATGATTCATCGATTGTTTACAGAAAATGATTCATCGATTGTTTACAGAAAATGATTCATCAATTGTTTACAGAAAATGATTCAGTGACTGCTATACGCTGACAGGTAACTGAAGACAATAAAAACAGATGCTGCTTGTGGCTCAGTGTCCGTGAAACAAATGTCTTGGATATCAACTACATAATAAAGCATGGAAATCTTCCTGTCTTTTAGGTTTTATCAGTATTGTGGTGCTGAAAATGTGAAGTTAGTCCTGAGGGTGGCACTCAAGAAAAGGTCAGTGGGTCATAAAAATGAAAAAGGGGTTTCCCCTTGATAGCCAAAATGTGTTTGTCTGAGAAATCAAGTACTAAGAGCATGAATTAACAAACATTCTGTGGCAATATGGTGAGTACAGTAACTGTTGGGATATCTTACTTTGGCTCAAGCTGTTTGATGAACAAACTGACAACAATGTTGTACTTATGCTCCACCTCTAGCAGATCAAAAACACCAAATATGTTTGGGTTACAGTGTCTAAAATCCAAAGATTGTATTGCTTTTCTCTGATTCTCATCACTGTTAATCAAATACCTCTGATAACCAATTCTAAGACTTTGAGTTCCTGGAATATGGGAGGACATTCATTGTTTTTTTTGTTTTTTTTACAGCAATCAATAATGATCATTGCTGTAGTTGCAGTCAGCTATAATCTCTGGAATCTGCACAAAAGATGGAAAATCCAACACTGCTTTCTGGGAAATGCAGTGGAAAAAACACCACAACAATGACTGTGCTTAGCACCAAAGATGACACCAAAATAAAACCCACACCACATACCAACGCAGCTTCCTGTCTACCACCCACATACACACACACACACACACACACACACACACACACACACACACACACACAATGCCCCCATGTCCTGAGTCTCAAGCTCAAGACAGCGAGCCAGAAAGGTTATTTTTAAGACTTTATCTCTGCATTGCACTGCTCATTGTTTTCCATATTGCTGCACTGATCCAAGTGTAAACAGAAAACACCTTTGTGTGCTCTGCTGCCGCCACAGGGAGAGAAAAGTTACAGGTTTGGAGGCTGGTGAGAATACTTTTGTGTCATTAAGCTCTGATCAATAATTGATGATTTAGATGATACGATGCTGCGACAATTTAGTTTTTCTTTTTTTGCACCAGATGACTCAGAGAATGACTACCCTCCTGCAGGTCAACTCATCCCCTCGAGTTACAGCATTAAATATTCAAGTCGTACCTTTGCATAATTTACCTTGTCAACATACCAAGGAAATGACTTGGAGAAAAAAAAAGGGATGAATGCTTTAAGTTTGAGAGCTCAGCAGTAACCCGGGACATTTTAAACAAACTCCTCTTCAGGCAAAGTGACGCCGAAGGCAGTTTTGCTTCACTGCAGCAGCTCCTCTGGGTGTGTGATGCAAGTGAGCCACATGTCTACGCGGGATCAAACAGGGTAGCTAATTTTATTAAACAGACACTAATCTAACAGTATTCATGGCTTTAGGCTGGCTGTCTGCTGCTTGTGTGTTTGCCACAGTCTGATGGGTGTATCCCAGTTTGAATTATCCGACAGGCCAAGAGCGTAGGTTTCGTTTCAACATTTTGTTTTGGGGGGGACACATTTAAAACGGGGGTCCTCCATCAGGAAATCAACTAGTGTCAGAGTGCATCGCTGCACTGTTTGGTCAGTCTTGAATTACATTGATCATGTTGATCAAGTATTGCTACTGTTTGATTTCAGCTGTGTGCAGCTCTTTTCTACATGTCATGCACTAGAGAAAGAAGCATTTAATGAGCATTTAATGCAGCAGGGTGCAGTACTTTTTGTGTGCACCACTGCATTGTCTTGTCAATGTTTTTTACATGTATTGTAATGTATTGCAGCTCTGCATAGCACTTTCGCCCAAGACAAATTTTCTTTGGGACATTAAAGTTTATTTCATCATCTCATCTCAAATTTTGCATTCTGGTGAATTGTTTTTTCTGGAGATTGTTGTTTGCATGATACTGTTCAAATCAATCTAAAATAAAAACCCTAATAGCTAGAGCACTGACAGACCATTTCTATAAGAGTTAATTTCATCAAAATTAAAGTCCTCTGCTACATTAATGTTTTTTATTGGAGGGGGGGGGACAAATGAACATGTTGTAAATATTGAGGGGGACGTGTCCCCTGCATGCCCCCCAAAATCCACGCCAATGCGACAGGCCGACTATCCTCTGCCAGATGTTTCAGGGGCATCTTGTCTTTGTTTAAACACTGAAGAGCATGTTGCTCGCTCTTTGGTACCAGTATAATGGTCTTCCTTGTCATGTGATCTCTGCAAAAAATTCCAGAGCGGCTACTGAAGCCCAGCGCACATGGCGGCCCTTTCTAACAGATGTTTTTCGTTTGTGCTGCTGCAGTCTCTGGGTTCGGAGGCACAGAGCCAAAGAGGTGATTCATGATGCGAGCCTTTTCCTTGTTACAGTCAGAAGACACAAAGTGGGCTCCGGGTTGAGAATATGCACGGCCCTGGTTCTGTTTTGGTCGTTTTTTTGTGTTTTTTTTCATGATATAATAAGCTTGCACAGGATTGAAGATAGATGTGATGGATAGCACAGGCTGTTTGCAGTAGTAGCTGTGAGAGGATTGGCCTGCGTTTTTTCCCTTTAAACAAACATATCTGGTTACTGTCCTGCTCATCGTATGTGATCTGTGCAGTTATTTAATCGCAAATAAACCACATTTAATCCATGTTTCTGCTTTACATGACAGATTACACTAAATGCAGTGAGTCTGAAGTCATTCATGTCTGCAGCTAAATGTGTTTTAAAGTGAGAAATGAGGTCATGTTTTTGTGAAGGTGTGCACTCCCCTGGTTTGATGCTCCATTTAATCATAGCAGGAAGGATGCCAATGGAGGGTGATGGTGGGGGTAGGGAGGTGGTAAATACACATATATACACCTGCCTGGCCTGATTACACTCCTCCTACATGATCAAAGGTGACACAGCATCAGAGAGTATGACTTTGGGTGTGTTTCTGCACAACACTTCACTCTTGAGAATACATCTATCTTCCTTTTTTAATGCAATCTGGCCTATGAGAGTGAGGGAATCTCTATAATCCTGAAACAGTTAAATCCAGATTTGACTGCCAGTGACTAGAAAAGGTCTTTCTCTCTCTGTATGTCACACACACACACACACACACACACACACACAGACACACACACACACACACACACACACACACACACACACAGCCTGGCAGCATGCTCTGAAGCTGTGAGTTATGTAATAGTGAACACAGAGAGCTGCAGGCCTGAGTGCACATCCTCCTATTCCCTACAACACCAAAGCCATCCACCCCCTCTCTATTATTACTCTACATATCTGGCAAGAAAGAGCAGCAGATTCACAAACACACAAGATCAGAGTTCACCTACACACAACAGCTCTGCATCAACTATGAGTGTGTGGGGGGGAAATGTCCATTTTTGCATCAGGTACATAAAAAATGCACTTTCACAGCAACTGCAGCTCAACAGGTGCAATTATTTTCTTTTCTGATAGGCGGATTGTGCAACACAATAGTGCCTAATGGGATTCTGAAATGCTGTCAAACATCACCAGTTGAATTTAGGTTTGATTGCATATAGCCATGGTTGTAGGCTACTGCATTGCACCAATACAACATGTTGTATTTGCATTAAAGATGTATTTTTAATATTATAATCTAGTCTCTTTGGCTGTGTAGAGATCGTCAATCATCCATCCATCATCCATCCATCATGCAGGCAGGCTGACACCGTGGCCTTACCTCCTCCAGCACATTCACGGTGTTCCTGCAGCTCTGCAGTCGGGTGGTGAAGCTGGATGTTGTCGGGGAATTGTAATCCTCTGTTGTCTCCGAGAGAAACTCGGACACCGATATTTGATCCGGCATCCTTTAACGGGGAAAATGCCCACGGGAGGGTTGGCGATGAATGCTCAGAAAGACAAAACCATGTAAGATGTAAAAATAGAGGAAAAGCAGTGGGAGTCTGGTGCAGGCGATGGAAGGGGGGAAAGCGGATTTTCCTCGCAAAACTGTGCAAAACAATCGAGATGATTAAGACGTGTCTTCTTCTCCGGTGACTTCTCAAATGACTTCACTGTTCCCCCGGGGCCATGGGAGGAGGGAATTAACTAAATTTCTGCAGGCTGTGTCCCCTCGGTGTGTCTTTTCCTTCGGAGGATGTCTAAAAGCGACGCATTTATAAATAGTGTCACTCTGCGTCTAACTAAACCTCGGAGGAAAAACCACCGTAAAGAATAGCGGATGCCCTCATTATGCTCTACAGATGTTCAATAAACCGCTTGTCGTCAAAACAGCCCACCGTTACCAGCCTCTGTTTAAAATTTATCATAGTCCATGGCCTGCCGAGGTCGTCTCTAACTGCAGCGGGGTTTGATCCTCTCTTCTTCAGTCGTAGTTTATGTTTTTTAACGCTAAACGCTGCCGCAGACACATTCACTGCCACTCTCTCCTGCTCGGCCGCGCTCGAGCTTCAGAGAGTCAAGCTTACTGAAAGTAACGATATGATTTCCGGTTAATGGTTTCAAAATAAAACGCCGGGGGGGGGAGTTTTTTTGTTTATCAAATTAATGTTTGAATGGTTACTGTTTCAAGTAGATGGAAGATGTTATTTCAGTGTCCTTCTCACATATAGTGGCTGAAGACCTTCCTCTTTGACAAAACATACAGATATGTTGTTGTTTTTTAACTGTGAGGTGCATCAATACCACACTTGGTGAATTTGCACCGTGAATTAAATGTGATTGATTGATTGATTGATTGATTGATTGATTGATTGATTGATTGATTGATTGATTGATTGATTGATATAGTAGGCCAGTGAATATTTAAGTCATGTAAGTCTTTCACTTTTAACCATGTTTAATATCTTGTACATTTTTACTATATTTTATGTGCTTACTATTTTGTAGGCTGTATTTTGTACTTTCTCATTTTGGTATATTTGTATCTGGTATTTATTTATTTATTTTATTATTTAGCGTTTATAATTTCTTATACTTCAATTGTGCATTGCCTGGGAGTTTGATGTAACAACATTTCACTATGTATGTGTGACAAATAAAATCTCTTGAAAAATTTAATTATTTCGCAGAGCCATATGTTGCATGAGTTTATTATATTGACACTTAAAGAAAAAAGACTGCCAGCTTTTGTTCAGATTTGTGTTGCCCAGGATGCTGTGGTTAAATGGTAAATGTGTTGAAACTTGTTAATGCTTTTTATTTCACTATCTAATTTGTTGCCGTGTAACACTGCAAATGTCCCTGCTGTGGGACTGATAAAGGATTGTCTCATCTTATGATGTGCACCACACTACAGCTCCTGACCAGTCGCATTAAGGATGAGGTACTGCTTTATGCTGCATGTGTAGGCTGGACGCTGAAAGCTAGGCCTAGTAGCAGCCTGTTTCTATATTATAAACATATTGTAAATTGTAGCTATTATACTACAAATATTTTACAAGACATAGTTTATGGGAATCTATTTGAAGTTAAAATCATTTTTTAAGGATGCCATAAGCATCTAAATAGAGCTTCAACTTGTTATAATAATGCACAGCTACATTTGTTTTTTGCAAGAAAAAGCAGAAGGCTCTGGTGATGAGAGAATTGTATTTTGAAAACAAAAGTATCTGTTTTCCGGTATTTTGTTCCCATCGGTGGCAACTTGACGCAACTCTCTCTCCCACCCACCTCGCCTGGTTGACGGGGCCGAGGAGTCACTCTGCGCATGCGTGATATGGACTCTGTGACTGCAGGGAGAGCCCTGCTCGGCTGTAGGCCTGCCACAGAAAACAACGATTTACATGGGGTAAAAAGCATTAATGTTTCGTTTGTTTGACTTGAAGCGACAATTATAAGGATATTTACAGTCCTGAGTATCATTAGAACAATAGGGGCTAGCTTAAATATTGTCAGTTGGACGTAAAAACAATAAAATTCAACGTAAAGCTTATTTTAATATCCAATGTTACAGTAGGAGGGCCCATAAAATTAGACATTTCTATTTCTATGGTTAGGCTATATAGTTTTTAATGTAATGGCACAGAGAATCACTGCCTTGAAATATAATTTCACCACACCATTTCTCAGTGTTATGTTCATAGGCATATAATATATAAGCCTATGAGGTTTTTTTTGGTCAAAAGTTAGTAACAGCTAACCAAATGAATTCCCGTGAGCTGTTGCTGGTCATTCATTTTCCTAGGCTAACATGGACATGGGCTGATAAAACAGAACAGTTGGTTTTAGTGAGTTTGCACTAGTGTCCCCTACTGTCAGATGAGTTCATTTCAATTTTGTTCAGCTCACTGTCACTTGGCAAATAAGTGTTTTCTGGAGATTTAAGTGAATGTTAATATTAATGTCATGGCCTATAGGTGTCCAAAGAAACATTTTATGAATTTACTAAATCTATCATTAATTCAGCTCAGTTTAATTCATTTAAAACATCATTGTCCTTAAGGGAAGCAGATTTTCAGCCACACATTAAAAAAAATATATGTTATACACATGTAATACAATGTGTATGTATAATACAAAAGGAAGTTTGCCACAAAGTAACATGAACTACTTCCTTTTTAAACCAACTTAGCAGCATGTCATAATATCTACAAAATCTTGGACAATGAGCCTTATTCTCAACCCAGAGGTCACGACCTTCTCCTATAACCAGTTTAAGTAGATCATCTCAAAGCTATATATCTTGTAAAATCATATTACGTGCACTCAAAGCACAGCCTGGTAACACCCCATAGTAGTTTTAAATATCAAAGAGCATTGGAATAAATATGGAATTATTGATATAACAGGTTGCTTTGGATACACGAGGCAGTTGGATTTAGCAGTGTATACAGTGTGCTTATATTTATATTGACAGTGATACTATTTATATGGTAAAATAGTGTATAAACTATAAATAAATATATATATTTTCAGGTACAGTGAAGTACAGTGACTGCTTGATGTTACAGAGTTATTGTAACATGTTTAAAAGTGTATAAACGTGCAAAATGATGATGCATTTTCTAATATTTCCTATTATTCTCAAACCCTTTCTATTCCCTATTGTACTAATTCAAACGTGGAGCGCCACCTTGTGGTCGTTTATTAATATTATTTTCTGTCAAACGTCTTTTTATGCTTTGAATGGGTTGTCCTCAGCAAATGATTAATAACCAATAATTATTACACCTGTTAACTTGGCTCATTCATGTTCCAAGCTATAATTTTAAACCACAATGTTGTCAGATGGGGGTTTTGAAGGTGTAGTGTAAATAATTTGAATTCTGTTTCCTTTTTACTTTGAAAATACTGACCGGAAGTTCCTTTTGAGTTTCGATTCTCGCTGCTAGCTTAACATAGCTTGTGTTAGCTTCAAGCTAGTGTTGATAAAGTGAGTTGAAGGTAGGAGGATATTGTTGCTGCTTTTTTAGGGAGTTAATCTCAGTTTTAACAACCTGAACACAGGTGAAAAAGTGGATATTGTCGCCGAGTACCTGGATACGCTTGTCATCTCTGAGAGAACAGCTTGATTTGTCTTCAAACTTGTGTCGTGGGTGAAGCAACAACCAGAGTTCAAACTGAATGGCTGAGGGTTCCTCAGGTAACTAACATGCTGTCTAAGTTAAATAATGTATCCATATACAGTGAACAAAAAAGTCAAAATTCAACTGAATTGCTCTGTAACGCCATACTACCCACTTAAACTTGCTTGCTAATATTGTACACACACACTGTATGTGGTAAATTAGCTAGTTTTGTTGCATAGCTACCGTTAGCTAACATTAACTTTCAGCTAACATTAGCGAGCTGACCGATTTTTCATTATGATACACGTTTGGCTTGCTAACGTTACCCTTTGATATGTTTGATAATATTTATATTTTAGTGTTATCGGGCTATTCGTAGCTGTCGTGACAACACGTGACAGTGAACTTTGAAAGCCAACATTACACCTGACCTGAGATAGAGAAATGTTACCAGGAGCTAATAAACATGTGACAATTCGTCAGCTCGTAGTTGCACCAGTGTGCGTCTGATGAAATGTGATTGCTAGCTTGCTAACTAGTTACATAACTACTGGCTAATCGACAGAAAAAAGTCATCCATACCATTAGTAAAGAAGGAAGGTTTTGTTTGAGTTTTGTTGTTGGTCATATATATCTTGATCATCATCTCGTTTTCAATGAGGTCCAAAACAAACACTCACAAAACAAATTGAAAACAAAACAATACAAGACACAATGCTATATAACCCAACAATAACTAAACAAACGACAAAACATAACATTTACCAACTTCTTTCAATACAAAGAGGACATTTGATGGGTTATAGACTGATTAAAAGACTCAGTAAATGACTGGTGAATCAGTGATGAAAATTACTGAGTCATTCCTTCTATTAAACACATTTACTGTATGTGGATGAGATTATTATACACACAGCTTCAGGATTTTAACACGGTCACTTTTTATGTTTGCAGACCCACCTGACCTCAATCCAGATGAGGCATCACATCAAAAACCGTATCAACACAAATCCAGAAGAGGCCGGTCTAGATACAACAATGACAGAAACCTGAATAGTTATGATCCTTCTCAGCAATATGGACACTTTCAACAACATGGGGGCTTCAAACCCCCATTTAGCCCCGATAGTTCAAATTATGCATTGCATCAGCAGCATCCTCCCTACCAAGGAGAGGATGGAGCCAGAAGGCGAGGCAGAGGTAGAGGGAGGAGAGAAGGGAATAGAAGTGTAAATGGGAATTTTGGTGGCTCCAGCTCCAGTTGGCAAAGACCTGGAGGGGACTTTGTCCCATATAGTGGTAACAACAGAGGTGTGGGGGGTTTTCACTCAGCGGCACATCCCATGGAAGGGCCTGATGGTCCCAGCTGGCGAAGAGAAGATGCAGGCAGGAATTTTGAACAAACCAATGAAGACCAGGATGCCCGTGCTAAGAAACCCAGGAAGTTTAGCCAGGAGCAGTGGAGAGGACAACAAAATGAAAAGGCTACTCGTTTAAAGGAGAACCACTTTACAGTAGGGGGTCAGAGGTCAAATGACACCAAAGGAGAAAACCCCCCTTCAGACATCAGGGAAAGAAGTCAGAGGAGCAGGCCGGGTCCAGACTCTCAACATGATGATCGTCAGAGGAAACACACTGAGGCAAAGCGACGGCAAGGACCAATCAAACCGACCAAAGCTCCATCTCAAGAGGAAACAGGCTCAGAGAGGGGGGCCAGTGTCCAAGATGACTCTGAGTCTGGACATGGTAGATCATCTCAAGATACTGCCTGTAAAGCTGGTCGAGGCTCAGGACGACACATGCCGCTTCAGGCCAGAGGGGGGAGAAAAACACATCATCAAAACCACAGGCCGGGCCAGAGGAGCTGGGACAAGATGCCAGAGAGCCAGGAGACACAGACAGGTTAGACTGTAACTCCCTGTAAACTCTTATCTAGAAACCAAAGAGTGGGTGATATTAAAAAATACAAAATTACTCACACTGCTTTACTATATTTGTAATATTACAGGATGTTGATACAAATCTACCAGTCACAGTAGACATTTCCCATCATTTGGCAGGTGTTTTTATCTACCAAACTTGCTCATGGTCCAAATTTGAATTTGTTTGGAACAATATAGGAAATTTGAAAAATATTTGGGGGCCAACTTTCACCCCCACTATCTAAAAAAAATCAGGGCATATACAAAATTTCAATAATTAGTGGATAAAGTTGCTGTTTTTTGAATGTGAAATGAGTAAATAAAAAGCATACTATTGCTATTATCAGTGCTTGTATGTAACACCGCTGTTTGTTTAAGTGTATGTGTTAGACAAAAATGGAAATTAAATGAAGTGAATGAAAATAAAATTATGGCTTAATGTAGGATTAGGATATCGGCCTAAACTGGTAAATATCATTTATATTTTCATGAAATCTTGGGGGCAATTTGTGCCCCTCTACAAGTCTTTTAGGGGCATTTCTTGGGTCAAAGTTACACAAAACAATTCTCAAACACTGACAATATAGTCTATTCTGTTTATGCTTGTGCTTGTTCTAGCTCTTCATTGTGTGAAACATGTAGTTTTCCCATTATATATTTTAGATGTTGTGTGCATCACCCTGTAATTTAGCATAATATATGTTGATACTATTCTGTTGGTTTGAACATAGGGCTCCTCAGCACATCAATATTCTCTGATGGATCTGCCGATGGGTTCTTTATAAGTTAGTCTGAATCACTCCTGTCTCCTGAACCTCTGCAGGGTGTCTGATCGAGCAGCTGTCTGAGGAGAAGTATGAGTGCATGGTTTGCTGTGATGTCATCCGGTGCATGGCTCCGGTGTGGAGCTGCCTGAGCTGCTTCCACGTCTTCCACCTGAACTGCATCAAGAAGTGGGCCCGATCCCCGGCCTCTCAGGCAGACGGTAAAACTCTTAAACAACATCAAGCAGCACTGAGTCACACTCCACTCAGTATGCTTATTTCTGTGAGGCTGCAATACAACATCCACTGTAATGCGTAATACTGTTATGTAGATGGACAATACCTAGTCACCATGGCCCCATTAACAAAAAAAACAGCTCTCAGGCTTTGAAGTTCCTGCTGCGTCAACAGTGCATTGTGTTGCATTGCAGTTTGAGGCCAGTGGGAATATCTGCTGTTCTCTTTATGGAAAGTTTATATTATATAAATGTATTAAAACAAAGCTGTTTTTCAGAATCATCTGAAGGTTGGCGTTGTCCGGCCTGCCAGAATGTTGCACTGAAACAACCGACATCCTACACCTGCTTCTGTGGTGAGAGTTTTAATCATGCAATTAAATACATATTATGAATAGTAATTTATTAGTTGTCAGGTTAGATACTTTTTTCAATGTATAATGTGGTTTGATGGTGTGCTTTTCTCCCCCATTTTCAGTCATATAACTGATCAAGTCTGTCACTGAATGTGAGTGAAAGTCATCACTCTTTTTGTTCCACATTTGATTGGCAGGTAAAGTGACAAACCCAGAGTGGCAGCGCAGTGAGATTCCCCACAGCTGTGGTGACATGTGTGGGAAGAAAAGGAGCGGAGTGGACTGCAACCATCCCTGTAACATGTGAGCCTTGTGTTTTGGTGGTGTCTTTCTTTTGTAATTTGGAGGTGCTTCCAGGGAAATAATGTGCCTGGATGTAACAAACCACAATCTGCAGTTGTTGTTTTGGTTTGGTTTTTTCAGATAAATCAAACAAAATTTAGGAAGTCGCTGATTGCTGATTATTATTAGATGAGTATGGAGGAGTGAGACATTGCTAAAAATCTGTGATTGTATCGTAGATGGGAAATTTAAGTCCACCAATGATACAACAAGAAGTACATTTGTAAAACATGCAGTAAAGGTACTATGCTTTTGATTTGAAAAGGTGGCGATAATTACAATGTAGTGCAAATTCTGCATGTATTGTTTTATAGAAATCTGAGGAAAAGCTGTGTGCTCGAAACTTTACACAGCATTAAAATCCTTCTAACAGGAGCTATTTAGAGTGCAGATCTGTTTGTTTCATTCTACTAGATATTTGTTTGATCCTATTGGACACAGGCATGCATGTCTTTTTTTTATCGTTTCTTGTTTAACAGTGTCACATGATTATTTTAATATTGTGTATTTAAATGTCATCAATCTAAATTTCTCCAGAAGAGAGTAGTGTAGTCGAGAAGTATTTGTGTGAAACAATATTTTCTGTGTCTCTTCAGCTTATGTCACCCTGGACCTTGTCCACAATGTCCTGCCTTCATAACAAAATCCTGTATCTGTGGGAAGACAAGGTATTCTACATTTTAGTCATGTTTGCATGCCCCTATCTGTGTATCTTGTGTGTGTATCTGTGTGTATGTGTGTGTTACCCAAAGAGATTGCTTCCTTTATCTATTGTTTTGACACCATGATATTGATAGAAGTATATCTTTGCAGTCAACCGATGCGCTGTGGCCAGGGTACAGTGCTCCAGTGTGACAAGGTGTGTGGTGCTTTACTCAACTGTGCTAAACACACGTGCACACAGGTGTGCCACAGTGGGACATGTCAGCCCTGCCAGCTGCAGGTCCAGCAGGGTGAGTCTCACTTTGCAAGCTCTATACAAAGTTCTGATTGAAAAATATTTTGTCTTTTTACTTTGGCAACTTGGTCTTCTCATCAACTGAATGATAATTTTCTTCTGTTTTCATTTTCATTAGTGTGCTACTGTGGTGTTAACACCCGTAAAGTCCCGTGTGGCACAGACAAAGACCGGTTTGATGGTTCGGGACATTTCTCTTGTGAAG
>JAOVVB010094155.1:0-27574 GCA_028570985.1 Heterobranchus longifilis
TATTCATGTCAGGTCTGCAGTCAGTCGGAGTTTTACAGAGACTGTCGATAATAATCGCATCACAGCTACCACTGCAGCCCTGCTGCTGTTGCAACAAACAACCGTCACCAGGCTCCTCAGCAGCAGCAGGCGATAAATAGATGTTTCCAATTATTTTGAGATTTTATAATGCAGAGGAAAAAAAAAAAAGATCCTACTTAGCCTTTTTAAGACTTTTGAAAGATTGATTTGAAGTGCTCCTCCTCCTTGTTGTAAAAATACTCTGCTATGATTCATTTTTTGTTCAACATGGTTTTCCCACAGAAAAAAGGAAAAAAAAAAAAAACTCTGAAAAGGGGCTGGAAGCACATCTACTCTTCTCCCTCATTAAGAAATTCTGGAGCTGGCCTCAAGCCCCGCCCATAGTTATGCTAGTCACTTGTGGCTGGGACATTTCATAGAATGCCTCAGCCTATTTATAACAAAGAAGGGTTTTCTCACTGAACAACTCCTGGGAGTATGAAGAGGCCACTGGCAGAACTAGTGTCTTTTCACTGACACAAAATTCAGCAGCAGTGTTGCAGCCATCCTTAAAACATGTTTACAGTTGTTATAGAGGATGGTGTGTGTGTGTGTGTGTGTGTGTGTGTGTGTGTGTGTGTCTTAAGTCTTACCTGTAAAGGCCATGTTCTTAGGGTTTCCATATGGGGTGCCAGGCTGAACGGGGCTGTAGACTGGATTCATAGCTGAAGATAACCTGTTCTTACTGAGAAAGAGAGAAAAAGACAGTGTGGCGGAGAGAGCAGGGGGAGCAGACAGAAGAAAAACGGAGGAGAGAGAGAGACGTAAGCCGTGTAAATTGGAAAAAAAAATTTTTTTTACGATTATCAAGCATACGCACACACTCATCACGCACGTAAATCCCAAACTCAGATTCTTAAGGCGACATCCAGCTGAAGGATTTTGCCAGCATGCAACAAAAAAAAAAAAAAAAAAAAAAAAAAATCAAGCCCTGTGAATCCTCACCCTCAAGTAGGCTCAACATAAGTATGTATTTAAAAACACAGACGTTTGGAATAAATAAGGCACAAGTATGACAGAAAAGCACAAGTACGCATGGATCCACTGAAAATAATGGTTTGGTTTCCTGTGTTGCATTAAGTACAGCTAGCCAAAATGTTGGAACATCTGCCTTTTTTCACTACTGCGCCAAACAAGGCAGGGCGAACTCTACCAGCTTCCACTACAGGATTGAACGCCACTCAACATTTAAGGTGGAAATGTTTGGAGTGAAGGTGACCAATAACAGAGCCATTTATACTACATCTCCCATAAGGCATCTTTCTCCACCGGTCTCACAATGTAGACGGAAAATACCTTGAGTGCTTCAACTTACCTGGTGGTCATGGAGAATATGGGCATGTGAAATTGTGTACACGTGTGTGTGTGTGAGTGTGTGTGCATGCGTGCCCCGTACCTCTTGTGCGTGTCTGGTTGATACATGAAACTGAATTTGTCTGTGGGATGCCCGCTCGCCATTCTTGCTGTATGCAAATGAGGAAGGAGTGGAAGTGGATATGCAAATCTGAAATTAAAACAGCGAGAGGTCATGATTACAACGAACACAGGAAAAGGGAAAAAAGAAAAAAGAAAAGAAAAAGAAATTGCAAAAAAAGCAAGCACCAGTGCAACAGCAAATGATTAGTGACCGCAGCAGGGGAGACAGTGATTCAAACGGTGCGTTTGAGTGAGTGTTTGTGGTGACTGCTGTGTCTTTAGCCACCAATACATAACTGTGCTAAATACAAAACAGTGCATGGATAATGGACTGTGTTTTTTTGTTTCCATTTTTAAATCTCGTATACCATCAATTGTTTATGTGTGTACAAAACAAGCTGTTTCTAGCAGTACTTGCTGATAAAACAGCCTTGAGGTAATATTTTATTCATTACCGTGTGTGCATATGACGTGTGCATGTCCAAGAGAAAAGTGAGGCATGAGTATGAGTGCGTATATGTGTGATGTGCTATACACAACATCCAATACAAGCAGCAAAGCAAACATTAAAGACAGCCAAATGAAAAAGCACAACACACCCAGTGAGCGGGCAAGTGACGGAGAACAAAATATAGGCCGAGTCTTGCACCGAGCCATGAGTAAGCATGATCCAGTGAGCATGAGCCAGAACCACAAGAGCAGCGTTGCACAAACACAGAGCGGAGGAATAAATAAAGAGAGGAAAAGGTGCGTGTGAGCTGTGTGTTCTTTGAATTCGTGTGCGTCTTGTGTTGATTTGCACTTCAGTTTCTGAAAGATGGGAGACGGTATCCAGCAGCGGTGAGCAGGCCGGTTCCGTCTGGTTTTTCAGTGTGGCTCTGTCGTGTGCTATGTATAAGACTGCGTGAAATATGTTGTGACAAGCTCTCTGCACATCGCCCATTCACCATGTACAGACTATCGGAACTCATTCGTCCAATTCTGCTTCCTGTAGATTTTTGTGAATTGGACTGAAAGACAAAAATCGGACCGATCCATCCCGGGCTTGTGAATTCATGGCCAGTTAACAAAATCCTTCAGGTGATTATAGCGTCACTGTCGTATTTTCCTGGGCATTACGCTGAACCGTGGTGATGCCAAACGGCACCGAGTGACACTTCAAATTAGGCAAGGAAGCATTTCAGAGCTCCGTCCAGGAACACTGACGTCAAAAACGCCCAGAGACACCCGACAGCTGAATGCCAGCGCAAACACGTGGGTGCAGTTTGCTTTTGAGTTGTTGTAATTTTCTTAAAAACACACATACGCATGCCCCGGGAAAAAAAAAAGATCAAAAACATGAACCTGTGCGTGCTTGTGGGTGTGTAAAAACAACAAGAGTGGTGATAAGTCAACTCTGGTTCATTACCCCAATTTCATATCTCATAACAAAAGAACATGCCAGAGGAATTCATTAACCTATTGCTGAACACATCTCACACAACAAGTACATTCCTCATTAATCTACTGTATCTGCTGTTTAAATCATTCCTCTGGGGCAACTCTGCCTCCCACCTTTCACTCCTTTCCGCTGTTCTTCGTTTAATGTATCATTAGATTTCTCCACCTCACTTAATTAGTCTCTCTACATGCAAACCTTTGATTAGAACAAGATAAAAGCAAAATTCAAAGATTATTGCAGCTTCCACACAAAAAAAACAAGCTTAAAAATAGAACCCGCGATTTTCTCAAAATGGCTTCCAAGCTCAGTTTTAGAATTAAACACAGTTGATCTGCAATGATCTGCACAAAGAGCATAATATAATAACAGTCTACAGTCACACAGCGCTGTGAGGCTGTACTTAGGGACAGCTCTTCTTTTAGCTAAACGCTAACATCAGAATGCTAAAATTCTCCAAATGACAAAATATGGTGGTGATTCTTATCAGGTAGCTTATAATGTTTACCATCTTAGTTTTCTGTGTTAGCGTGCTAACATTTGCTATTTGGCACTAAACACAAAGTACAGCTGAGGCTGATGGGAATATCATTAGTATGCAAGTCTGTGGTCATAAATCAAAGTGTTACAAACTAATTAAAATGCAGACAAATGACTGGGAAAGATGAAAAGTTAATACAGTTTATCCTGAGAAGGTAAAAATGTCTGTGCCAAATTTCTTGGCAATCCATCCCAAAGTTGTCAAGGCAATTCACTCAAAACCACAAATGTTAACCTATAAAATGTCATGTCAATCTGTCTAATCGTTATAATTACGATAGAGATATTTCAGTCTGGACCAAAGTAGTGGAAGCCCTAAAGCCAATGCCGTGAGCGTGGCTTTTTGATAGATTTCTTTCCCAATTTAAATCACCATCATTGTCATAATTCGGGTGAAGACATCAGACCATGGGCCAACTTAGTCTTATAATATTATTTATGTTATTTTGTGTTTCTGTAGCCTCTCATTATCTTACCAGGTGGTTATCAAATAAAATCATCCAATCAAAGTTACAACACACCATGTAAGAGCTCAGGAGAGTATGAGATCAAAATATTACCTTAATTTGGTGGATATTCACATGAGCTAAGGTGTAATGTGCATGTAAATTGAGTTAACAATGCCCATTAACACATGGACAGGTGGCTAAGCTAACCCTGAGGTCTAGTGCTGCAAACACAACACATACCCAATTACACTGTGCCTGAATAGAGTAGAGAAAGATGTGTGTTCATCTGTTTCAGCCTGAGAATCATCTGTGTGCGTGTGTGTGTGTGTGTGTGGGTGTGTGCGTGCGTGCGCGCAGGCAAAGGTGACAAAAAGTGAATGGGTGAGAACAAGAGGGGCACCACAATGCGTGTAATAGAGGTGTGTGTGAGGAACAGAGGACAGCAGAAATGCATGTGATGAGTAGGAGTGTCTGACCACAACTCCCTTTGTTTTCAGGGGGAGGGGATGATGAGGCGCTTCAGGCTCTCTATTCCTAAAAAAAAAAAAAAAAAAAAAAAAGGCTCCATCCATCTAGCCAGAAGACCTTCTGTTCGACAGACCACTATATTGTAAAAGACCATTCTCCAGAGAGCATTCACCATAAAAGAGACCGTGCATTTATTTGTAGGACAGTGTAAAGGGCAGAGATGAGTACACATCTCCATGGTTTAAAATTTTTTTTGGTGCTTAAGGCATACTTCATAAAAGAAGAGAACTAAAAATGACACTGTATTGCCTCAAAAATATCAATAACACTTCCACGCTGGCTTATAGAGAGACACCAGAAAACAGCCACTGCTGCTGGGCACTCAGAGCTCAGGGTTTGGGTTGCATGCTCACAATGAAGTGTAAGCTCTTAATGTTTTTGTTGTGCTACTCAGTCAGACAGTATCAGTCGCCATCTCGGTGTACGGCTGCAAATAATGATTATCATTTCTGATTAATGCATCATTTTTTCAAATGTCTTGTTTTGTCTAAACAACATTCCAAAACCAAAAAGACGTTCAATTTTACGATCATTTAAGACAAAGACATGTAGCAAATCCTCACGATTGAGAGGCTGGAGCTGAGGGAATGCCACAGTAGTTGCCGATTACATTTGTTAATTATGTAAAATGGTGAAACCATTATCAAAATAATTATCAGGCAACCACAAGTTAAGAATTATTATTTATTCAAACACTAAGAAGATAAACATAATGTTTTGCTTGAATATATTTTTTAATTGCTGTCATGCAGGAAACAAGCTTTTAAAATGCTGATATAAAAAAAGTAGGCCTACTGCATGTGCATGAAAATGCATTAAATTTGCCAAACTGAGGCCAAGTAGTTTAAGTAGCATAATGTTACTGTGAAGGAGCTGCAGGTACAAGTGCTGGGTCGCCACTGAGGGCTAACTAGTCAAAAACTAGCCTAGTTGGTCTGAATCATTATTTGTACTTTTTTGTTTTACATTACAATTCACCATGCACACACTCTGTGACTGTCTGTTGGTTGCTTTTTGTAAAGAACTGATTTATCTGATCAGAACTCCATTCAGAAAACAAGCATTTTAGAAGTTGTTTACTTGTTGTCTTGAACAGGTGCAACAAAGCATGAATTCAGACTTTTTACAAATCTTCATTGCGATTTATATTTCAGCATATTTTTGATCCGTTTATTGCAATTATATCATGGTAAAACCTGTTTATTTTGGGTTCATACTGCTGTATTAGCATCATGCCCTCTGAACTCCATTCAGAAAAAACAAGCATTTTAAAAGTTGTTTGCTTGACAACAGTCATCCAGTCGTAACGTTACTTCCTGAAAAAAGTAGTGAAAGTGTTCCTCCGGGTGATGTTTTTAATCCAGACACGATGCCGTTTGGTTTGGAGACGTATCTGGGACTTCCACAACAGGTACAAAGCAACAATAGTGTTTTTTTTCTCCGGCATGACTGATGAAAGAAACATCGGTGCCTACAGCTCTTCACTGGCGGGAGTACGTGAGTAATGCAAATACACACGCGACACAGCATCAGTCCATATAAAGAGGAGTGTCTGTATTTTTTTGACGGTACTGGAATTCATAGCATCGTGATTTCTAAATACCATGGTATACCTCAACACTGCCCGAGCCTAATCTGTCTTTTCACTCCTCTCTCCTTGTTACAAACACAGCAGACTTCAAAGACAACAGAGCTAGCTGCAGTGCAACATCCCTCCAACGGTCAAAGGTCTGCAGACGATCAAACAGTCGCCTACATGTGACATGAAGCATTTTCTGACAGCTTTTACGCCTTTCAGTGGCTTATCAAACCAGTGACCATGTTACTGCATGTTTGGCTCTGCAACTGCCTGCCATCCTCAACATGAAATTGGATCTCACTTCATTTTTTTTTTTTTTTAGCTATCTGACTCTGTCTGTCTAGGCCACTGCAACAATGAAAGAAAAATCATCTGAAAATTGGATTTGCACTGAAAACTGACACTGCTACTGCACACAACAGCCAAAAGACGGTGTGCTGTCTAGTGGATGTTGTTTGCGCTTCTCATTTGACTCGTTCACTGTCCAAATATTAAATAACACATTTCATTCAAGATTCTCCTCACTTGCAAAGGACCAGGTTTCGGTTTTTTCAATTAAAACATCAATTGTAATGAAAGCCTAGCCTATATACCAGAGCCAATGGAAACTATTCAAATTCCTTGTTTTATCCAATCATCAAACAGTCCAAAACCCAAAGATATTAAAGTTAAAATTCAGATAGTGGAACCAGCAAATAGTTGGCATTTTTTATTTGATAAATGTCTAAAGCAATTAAATGATTAACAAAGTAGTTTCAAATTATTTTTCTGTCGATTGACTAATCATTGCAACTATAACTGCAACTTTCAATACTGACATCAAAGTGTATCGGGAGCTCAAGCTCTGCCTAGCACACGAACACACACACGCTGACGTTATTAAGAAGACCTTCCAGCTCCCTGGCTTAACCAGAGTTATTTTTCAGGACTTTGTTAAGCTTAAACTCTATTAGTGGGACTTCATTTCGGATGAGCTCACAAGCTATAGCCTCGAGGCCTAGGTACAAAAACACGGCTCGCTAGCCTGCATGCTAACAGAACTGGTGTGTGTGTGTCTCTTTAAATGTTTTGTGTGAGCTCAGTAATGTGACAGTCAGGTTTTGCCTTGTTTCAGATCTTCAAAGATTATGCCCACATATTTAATTTGTATATGCTAATATAAAAATGTGCGTGTTGCAAAACAATAATGTTGGTTCCACTCCATAAAGGGAGATTCCTGCTGCCTAGGGGGACCAGAAGAGGTAATAATGAGGGAGGAGGATTGTGAAAGAATAAACCTCTCACTCACACACACTCACTCACACTCTCACACACACACACACACACACACACACACACACACAAAGAGCTACCATTCCTCGAGAACATGTACAATACAACACAACCCCCACACCGACTCTATCCTCCCACATAATACCTCACCAGGCATCTACTCTTTAAAGCAACAAATCAAAAACAGTGGGCGTCATCACACATCAGCACAGGAGAGAATAGCTGAAAAGCTTTTCTTTTTTAATCCTCAAGAAGGCAACGTTTCACTTGGGTCATATGAAAAGGAAACAAGAGAAATAAAAACCATCAGACGTTAAATTACTGAGTATAATGTAGTGCGTCAGTAGTATTTTTTTTTTTCCATACGGACCAATTCAAATTCAAAATACTTACCTAGATAATGTGTCACACATTGAATATACTTACAGTAGGCGTCTCTTTTCCGATTTGTTGATTTTATTCTATAGCGTATCTACACAAAATTAATCAGGATTAATCATTCCAGACCCTTTTAAAAGCAAAAATGCCAAAAAAATTCACTGGTTCCATTTTTGTCTTCTATGATATTCAACTGAAAACTTTGGACAAAACAACATGTTACCTTGGGCTTCTGGGAAAACGTTATGGGCATTTGACACTATTTTCTGATATTTTATTGACCAAGCGATTAATCAAGAAAATAACAAATCATATTATTGATAATCAAAATAATTGCTAGTTGCTACCAACCATTTAACCTGACGCCATTAGATGGTTTGTTTACACAGGACCATCTGAGAAGTCATTGGAAACCGTAGGGCAGGCAATTAAAAAGAAAAAATACCTGGCAGGTGATTGGATGAACCATCTGTCTATCAAACTCTTTGCCAAAGCCAGTCTGAAGAAGTCCGAAAACCTCTTTTCCATCCATAAAAACCCTTCAGTGCCGTTCTTTGCTCTTCTTTCAATGAAGAAATACTCTCCAGATCTGATATAACTGATGCTATTGCAGCATCTACGCTAAACTCTTTGGGAGCCGCCATTGTTGTTTTGAATAGCGCACACACCTAAACGAGAGACTCCAGTCTCCAACCATTGACAAACAACTATAAAGCTGCATCAAAGCCCCTGAACACTTGGTTTCAAATTTGACGTATTTCTCTTAGACACTAAATATTTATAGAAAATATTGTGCTTATGTGCTCAGGGCCTTTAATTCAGCAGTAACAACAGTATGTTATCTAACAAAACACAGGCCTAAGGGACAGACAACTAATAGTGCCTTACTGCTATTACAATCAGAAGTGACACCCATAATCAAGTCCAAGACAAAATCCATCTTACTACAGTGCTCAAAAAGGCAGTGTGATGGAATCAGAAATCGCCCCTGCCTTCCACACAATCAGACCTGCCCTGCAGCAACGAGTTACAAACAGCCCTGGGCTATTTTAGATCTAGGACAGCGCTATACACTTTGGGACAGCATCTCCCCTTTTGTGTGCCGGCTTCCTCCTCCTCTATTCTCCTTTCCAAAAATCATCTCGTCAGTCACACACCTCATGGGTCTGCATCCCTGGATTATGTGACAATATTGTGCCGGCCCACTGGAAAATGGAAACGTTACCATGAAATAAATACCCTTGTAACATTATTAATTTATGGAGATTTCTACCCCTGCTGTGGTCCTTGGTTACGGAAATACATTTAGGAAGAGCTGAATTATAGCACACAGTATATTTTTGCTCTGATACCGTTTGTATTAAACATGTGAATTCATGATGCAGAAAGAAATCTAAAACCCAAAGCTTATGGTGTGAAATGTTAATAGTGTTACCTTCACTGAGGTTAAAAGGAAGAGAGGGGGTGTTGATCAAGTTGTACCCAACAAAGAGTCATTATTTAAGGTGTTAATTGGAGGCTTCTGTCTAACTTTCGTACAAAGTAATTTGACATTTAATGACTTCTCACAGCAACTAGCCTAATTATAACATTGCTAGTAGGCCTGAATGATACTGGAAATGAGCCTGGAAGTCTATGACCATGTTACCATCCAACAATTTTGTTGGGAGAAAAGTTTGCAGAGAGATATCTATAGGCCTAGATACCACATTACAATGAGCCAAAGTGAAATTCAATGCCAAAAACTTGGTGGATTAAAAGTTCATCATCCATCACCCAACCAAGTGAACTTTTAAGGGCACTTGAATTTCTGGGCAGCGTGTGATGGTATAAATCTTACTTTTTGCACCTTGAATTTCTACCTTTAACCTTGTTGTATTTTGTATATGTTAGGAATAATTTTTGGCTGGTTCCGTTCCCCCGATAATAATAATAATTAGGGCTGAGACAGCGATGACTTATGTGATCTCCCCAGCACGATCTGAGACTTCTGCCCGCATTCCCTCCATGTAAATAGTTAACATTAGCATTCCACAATTGGATTAAGGTGTTCAAATGTTTAGTCTAGCAACCCTACGAGCTGATACGACCTTGGTTCAACACAGAAAAAGGAAGGCAGTGTTCTCTAAATTATCTCATGCAGCTGCATGAAGTCTAGAAGAAAAGTCGCCTCTGCGGTTTTATCGATAAACTAACTGGAGGCCTGCAAGTCCCCCGTCTGTGACCTCTCACCTAGGCCTGAGCCTCTTCTTAGCTGAGATATGAAAACAAACTCATAAGCATGTATCAATTTTTCCATATCACATATGGACATTTGTATCCTTCACAGTATACACATTGTTAACATCTTATTTTGAAAACCGCACATATCCATGTGTATCCTTCCGCTAACTCCGCCGCTATCTCTCCCCGCCAGCTCCGTTCTCTTTATACATCTCTTATACAGCTCGATCTGGACAGTTTGAATACATATGACATGAATGAGAGCGACAGCTGGCTTTGGCGCAGTCGAGCACGTGGTCGTACTGCTGTTACCACAATACGATACCTGTACATGACTTTGCATGCAGCTTTAGCCATGTTTGTCTCGCTCTGCTTTTCCTGGCTCTGTGTGAAACCCAAAGTGTTTCCATACTTGACTGTATGTGTAGAGTTGATCATACTTTGGATTTAAAATGTGAGGGTGCAGGTCATATCCTCGGACCGTCCACTATTTCCTGCGTTCTCGCCTGGCTTTGTTTTTCTTGAAACAGATATGACGTCGCATTAGTCATAGAGTATCACAATACAAGCGGTAACTTCCTCCTACCTCTGCATAGACTAAAATGAAGCACATGAATTTCAGGCATTTAAAAAAATCAGGCATTAAAAAAAATCGTTTTATAAAAATCGTTTTTTTTTTTTAAATGTGATACTTAGGTGAATCGATTCCCCCCCCCCACCCCTACTGACTACACGGCACAATTACTGAATCCATAAAGCTCAAAGGTGCTCCAAATGAATGAATGATCAAATGATCAAATGTTATTGATTACTTACAAATGCCACATCAACCCAAATTAGTTGGTAGAGCAAATAATGGGCTGCTGGGCAAGACCAAATTTCTCATTTGGCCATGAGTTTGATTTTTAATTTGAAAAACTTTTTAAACATTTTTAACATTGCTTTGGGGGGAAAATAGACAATGTGGATTGCTTTTTATACTATGGAATCTTGCAGAAAAGTTGGGCTAACAATTTAACATTTAATTAAGCTTCAAGTTAAAAAAAAAAAAAAATCGACTTAAAATTAGCTCCTTTAATTACTAGGCTCTAATAGCCAGTGATTAAAAAAAAGTGAAACCCCATTTCAAAATGTGAGCATCCCTGGATTCATATTGTGAATAATTTGAGCCTAGGAGGTAGGGGGGGGAAACACCATGCACAAGCATGCACACACACAAAAGAAAACAAACAGCTTTATGAACTAGAACTTGGCAATTAAACCCATGATAAACAATCAATACCTCCAGGCAATATTAACAGCAGACGGGCATTATTGCCTGCGGTGGAGGTGGGACTTGACAAACACAGAGGGAAAAAGGCCATAATTGTATAGTTAACATAGCAACCAGTAATATTTTACTGACTCTATTAATGAACTGGGGCTTTTAAGAGTTGCTGATCAATGCCAGTCACTAGTGTTGTCACAATACCAAAAATTTGACTTTGATACCGCTACCAAGTTTAGTATCATGATACTACTACTGAAACGATACTCACATCTAATAGATCAGAAACACAATGTCCAATATGCTGTTGCAAATGAGACCCTCGGCTTGGGCGGTATCACAGTATTACGGTATACCAGGGTATTTAGAAATCCAATTATGAATTTCAATACTGTCAAAAAAATAGATGCTCCCCTTTCTATTAAACTTCTACAGAAATGCTGTATTAAGACTGCAGTAGAGAGAAAGCAAAAAAAAAGCAGCCAGCATTTGAAGCAAAGTGGGACCTCTTCTTGCAGCTCACTCTTTGTCCAGCCCCTCCCACCACAGCACGCAGGGTATTATACAGTAACCTACGTACTATTAATTTCATTCTTTTCGGCCCGATTGCTGATGCTGTAACTTTTCAGCAGCAGTTCAATGAGGATTACCATCCTGTTTTCTTTGCAAACTTTTGGATCCGTAAAGCTCTTTGATATGACAGACTGCGATTCATCAACATGGACTTGAATTAGCTGCAGCTGTTAGCCTGTGGCTATGGTTAGCAGAAGGCTAAACTAAACTATTAGCAGGATTTTCTCTCCATCTCTGAGACGCTTTCGACAGTGACACTTCGTGTTATCATTTGTGTTGTGTTATTGTGTTTTGTCGCTCTCTTGTAGACTCTGACAATGAGGTAAATATCTGCGAAGCATTTCGGAGATGGAGAGAAAATGTTGTTAATAGCGGCCACTCCGTGTCTGATAAACACGGTGCTAAAAGTTGATTTTAATGTTAAGCCCAGTGTTAATACCGGCTCGTTTTGTACGTTTCCTCTCACACTGCCCCCCGCTGTCTCCTCTTTCGGATGACAGCAGTAGGAGCTTCCGCTTCTTCGGCCTCGATCTGGGCCTCGTAGCTTCCATCCGGTCGAGGTGACTCTGGAGGTGGTGTGAGAGGAGACGTAAACACGGCAGACTGGGCTAAAGGCTAAGCAGAGCAGCTCTCCAGACTGTTTTCATATCAAATGCCCACTCCCTGAACAACAAACTGGCCTGCATGTAAACACACTTTCACCCTGCAAATGTACTGTACTGCCCTGTATATAGATGGAAGACAATAAATTCTCTTGTATCTAATAGTTTAGCCTTGAATTAGCCGCAGCCCTTTTGGCTACATATGGCTACATATTCGACAATCAGCATTGTAGGCCACATGATGTCATACATGCTACAATGATTTTTATCATCAGTAGCTCATTGTTTATTTTTTTCCCCACACAAATACCATAATTTACCATGTACTGCGATATAATGTAAAGACGGTATGAAAAAATAGATACCGCACAAGCCTAACCATAGAGTGTACAAAATACAGCAAACCATGATTCTACCAAGAGGCTACTTCCACTCAAACGTTACTACGGCAACCAAAGCACTGTTTTCTTTTCCACCTGGGGCATTATGTTGTTAACTATGGGTAATATTATGTTCGCTAAATATACAGTGGGAGTTACAGTTACAGTTGTAGCCCTAAACTATTTAAGTTTTAAAAGCGCCAAAATGACCCCCAAATAACTGTAGCTTAATGCATGTATCGTTTTGGATCAAAGCTATTTACGATGCAGGGTAGGCCTGACGTTGATGCGTTATGTTACTGATCCGCTACGTATCTCTCATAGCAGCTCATTACCTCCTACCAGCTGTTTAGCCGACTAAGTTTACTCACTAACCTGTCGTGTTTTGTAAAGTTACTCCTTGGAGAGACTTCGGCAGCCCGTTTGGTTAACCAGTACAGGGAGCAGAGGTTTTATTTTTGAAGATGACACGCTGTTGTTATCAGTAACATTAGACATATTGAGGCAGAGAGGCATTTTTTCTCTCTATCGAAGCTGAGGCTCACGTTGTCATCAACGGGGATGCAGAGCGCTGCGCACATGGCTATAATAAAAACCCATTCATTCTTAAGAGTACCAGTACTTATAAAGTGTGATATTGTACCATTTTTAACGGCGGGGTATCGCAGTACCTTTCTAGTATCAGTATACCATGCAACTATCAGTCACTCACAGATAATTCAAGCTTTCTAAAACATACAGAGCCTATCAAGGCCTTCCATGAAAAATACCTTCGTATTCAAATAATGTAAGCTAGCTTTTGATTAGATGATTAGATACAGGAGGGTTCTTGGTGTAGAGAGTCAAAACACAAACTATGTGTCCCAATTCCATGCTAATACACAAGAAACTCAAGTACAGTACAATTTTGCAGATACAGCAGCATTTGATATTAGACATGTGCTGAGTGCTGACAGATGTCCATGTGCAACTCAAAGGGGACATATTATATTTTCTAATATCAGATGTCCATGTTAAACATAGTCCAAGATTGTGCGTACACACTGTTTTAGTCTTGAATCCATGCAACGGGCCCAAGTTTTTAGTCATGCAGGGCTTTGGGCTTGAAAAGAGACAAAACTGACGGTTTCAGACAGAAAGGCGCTGCAGCAATGGACAACATCTATTGTTTCACTTGTAAACTTGACTGAAAACCAACAAAATGTATTTTTCTTTGTTTACTGGGCTGTTACTTCACTAGATAATTTGTCTACTTTTTTCCAACTGATATAAGAATACCTTTTCTTTTTTTACTTGTCAGGAGTTTTCCCTTAGGCATAATAAGATACGTGTTCATTCTGCTACTGGACTACAGCATGAATAAATACTATTGATCATGACTGTAGGTACCAGTAATGAAACAACAGCCCGCTGCGCAGACACATGTGTATGTACACAGCTGCAGACCCCCCAATATGACTGACAGCTGAATGCATTACAACTTCGCCTCCAGGGATCAGTTCAAGCTTTTATCCTAGTCCTTTATTCCCTGTGACATTTGTCACCTGTCACTGTACACGCACGCACACACACACACACACACAAAGATCAATCACCAAGCAATGATGTATCATCAATGCTGGTAAGGAATCTGTTCAGATACATGTTAAAGGGTTAATCTTACAAAACAATAAGCTCAGACCAGACTACTATTTTGTGCTAAGTGCTATCATTTTAAATAAACAAATGTATTGTCATCGGAGCTGCAACAGTTAATCGATTATTCAGTTAGCCAATCAACAGACAATTAACTGCCAACTATTTTGATCAATCAAAAGTTTAAGTCAATTTTCAAGCAAAAATGTAAAATAATAAATAATAATAATAGCCTCCAGCTTTTGAAATGTAAGCATTTGCTGCTTTTCCTCATCTTATATCTTTGTAAAATGAATGGGCTTTCGAATAGCTTTGGGAAATTGATATCTTATAGACTAAACGATTAATCAATTAATAAAAAAAAAAGTACATAATAACAAAGTAGATAATTACATAGATTTAGGCTATAGATAGCCTAATGGATATAATCGTATTTAGAAGCCCAATTTTAGTAATGAACTACAATGATAAATGATTTCCACAATGAAATCAGGTGGTATTAAAATATGGCAACCAAACATCACTGACTTTCCAGCTAGTCCAACCACACAGAAGTTTGTATCTGCTAGTCTTTATTAAAAAAATAAGTTGGTCATCAAGTCAAGGGCCTGTGGGCTGGACACCGGAGGAGGGTGAATCTGGAAGCTGCCGTCTGTAAGCATCTCGTTCACTGATCTCTGATGAGCAACTCATTAAGTGGTTCAAGCCACACGGGACTGAAGTGCTAGAAAGACAACAGTCTGTTATAGAACCACTGACTCTCGTAACATTAAGTGACTCCAGCTTTCTATAGTCTGACAGTTTTACGGCTGCATTGTACAGCCCACCATTCATACACACGAGGCTACGCTCGATGCATGCCAAAACCCCCTCTTTCCACTAGCATGGCAGACAGGGGTCACCTTAGACTGAAGATGAAATAGAACTAGCAAATACTTCAAACACTTTAACTGATATTTAGCCCAGTTTAGCTCTAGTTTGTATCCTCTGCAAGATTTACTTATAATGCCACGAACACAGGGTGAGAAATTAACTTTTTAAAATGTGAACATCTACCAGCCACTGACAGATAGGCTAAATGTTCAAATTCACCAGCCACTCAATAGTAAATCATTATTTTGTGCCTGAACTCTACCAGCCACTTTCATATTTTACCAACATTTGACTGGTGGTGGGTGCTAATTTCAGACCCTGGCAACGAATATACTGTAATTTGTGAATGGACTTCTCAAGGATGAGCATTGTCCTTGCATTTAATATGCCTTCATCAGGGGGATTCAATTCTGCCAGATGCTTCTTGATTTCACTAGAGTCATTGTGCACAGCCTTTATGATTTGTGTGTTGTTTTTTGTTGGGTAGACACAATATGACTAATGTTGTTCAGCCTCATGAAGCATAACCTAAATTAAAAATTGAAAACAAATCACATCACTGAATGTCTAACATACATGGAGCTGACCTGTGTGCTTCTTCCAGTCTCTGCAAAATTTGAGCTGTACACAAAAAAAAACTGTGTTACTATGGTGAGGGCCAAGAACAGTAGTATCCCAGAAATCCCTTTAGACAGATAAGGCTTCTTGAATTAAATGGGATTAGTAGACAATGACTACAGCAGGTAATCCCCCCCCCCCCCTCACAAAAAAAGAGATGATCGTGAAGAGGATTCATTTCACTGATAAGAGTAGTCATAAGAGAGAGGAAGAAAAATACGCCTTTAGCATTTTGTGTAATCCTGTCTCTTTTGAACTATGTGAGGCTCTATTTAGGTTTGGTATTCTGTGTCGTCAGTGAGTACAGTGATATCCTGCTAGATTGTTAAATCTCTGCTAGTGCTGAATGATCAGTTGATGGATCAATTAGTTGACCAAAAGAGAATTAATCAACAATGATTATGATAATTAATTATTTGTTTACTGTAAGTTGTTTAGCAAGCAAAAATGTCAAACTATCTTTATGTCCAGGGTAGCTTTTCTCTGATTAATGTCATTGTAAAATATTTTGTTTTTGTTTGGGAGAGCTGGTCAAACAAAACAAACAATTTGAAGATGTCATTATGGACTTTGACAAATGTGGGCATTGTTCACAATTTTCTGACATTCAATAGGCTGAACTAGGGCTGAGCAATATGGAAAATATCAAATGACCAAATACCTCAATATCGATTATTGCAATGATATTATAGGGTTGCCTATTGGTGCTTCCACAAAATATTTAGTGTGAATTTTGATAAATAACCATCAATAATGTGGATCTAATGACTAAGTGGGTAAATGTAAATAACAGCTAGAACAGTCTGGTAAGTTCAGAAAATCACATCACTTTACTGTGCCTTTAAAACCAGAAGACAACACTTGTGCCATATTACAGTACAATAACCAAAATCTAAGACTATATAGTTTCATCATATCCTGATTGCCCAGCCCTATGCTGAGCAATACTTATTTAATCCAAAATTGGTCAGCAAATGAATCAATACAGAAAATAATCATTGGTTGCTGCCAAGATAAATCTGGATTTTGCATGCGTAATACTTAATCTGAGAGTAGCTGGGGTCTTCATGTCACCAAAATTGAACATCAAGAGGAACCACGTTTATTATGAACCTACGAATAAGTGGTGTGCATAGACTTAGTGAAGGTGAACCTTCTAAATCCAGAGTGCAAATATTTACATATGCAGAATAGACGCTACACTTCATTTTATTACAACATTTTTCAAACACACCACAGATGCAGCACAAAACTCCGGGGAAAAACAAATTAGTTCCACTCCAAAATGCGATTGTTTTGTTCGTAATGGTGGCTGTAGCCTGGAGGATGCAGCCTACTATGCAGGCGTTTGTATTTACCATCACATCAGTGGTTAATATGTAGTTATATATCCATCATGGCATGTACTGGCAGTACACTGCATTCCTGAGATAGCAAGCAACGCCAAAACAGCCATGGTTGGACAAAAATGGTCACACTCAAACAAGCTTAAGACACCATTTTGAAAATCCACCGATTTCTAGATAACAACTCTGAGATGCCATCTTGCCAATTATCGCCAGATTAGCTACCGTTAGCATGGCTATTCAACCATTCCGAAGCACCCCGTACAGGAATCTATGCGGGTCACATAATACTAACGTTAGCTTAGCTTGAAAAGACAACCGCTAGCCCGTAGCATCCCTGCATCCCTCGGCACACGCTACTCAAATTGCTAATTAGCGAGCTAGCTGAGTAAAGATTAGCAAACGACAATGAAATACACTCACAGTAGGTCAGACCGGACTGCACCGGAACAACAGCAGCTACTTTTACCGCCTGGATGCAAACCACTAACGATCAAAACCCGTACCGATACGACAACTAGTATCCGTTTGATTCCGCTATTTAAGCTAGCTCGTTAGCTTAGCCCGCTAGTTCCCCCACTATAGCCACCACGGAGGACAATTGAAGGGATACGAAGGGGGAAAAAGACAGAAAAAACGAACAACTAGCAAGTCGACACATGGACATTCCTGCCCTCCATAATAAACATCGGACGAGACTTACCAAAGCCACTCGGTCGAACAAAAAAAAAGATTCCCCGTGTGCGTACGTGATCTCTCCCGTGGGTCTGCTCTGCCTCCGGTCGGTGCGGACTGGCTCTGCTACAGCAGCGTTTTGTCGGACCAGTGGCGCAGAGAAGACAGCTTTCACCCGAAGAGACGGCCACCGTGTGGGGGATGGGGGATGCACTGCCGGGAGGGAGAGAGGAAGGGAGGGATGCAGGGATGGAAGGAGAGAGGAGGGGGTCCGACCCACCGATAACAGTGGAGCTGCTTTGATAATAGCCAGATAATAATAATAGCCCACATAGATCGATATAGCCTAGTTCGCACTTATAACCAACAGAAAAACAGCATTATTTTGACTGGTCTCAATCACTCAATAATGGCGAATTTTATTTTAAGGGTTAATCTACTAGATTCTGTAGATGAAGGAATGTTGTATAATAGCCCCCTAATTGATAGGGTATTGTATAATTACACAGTTCCGTCTTTGTTCTGCTTTGTGTGTGTTCGCACTTTATTGTTTGAGTCCGTGGCTTTAGTGTTGATGACAAATTGCCCATAACATGTAGTTGCATATATTATTATTGTTTTACCAGGAGTGCGCTGCTGTAGTAGTATTAGTGTATGTTCACAAAAGCCTACCGTTATGTAGGCCTATCTTTTTGTAATCAACACTTCCAGGCAGGAAAGTGTGTTATTTGGTCAGCAGCACTGTGGTGGTGAGACGGTACTGCAGCATGGCTGGAAGTTCACGTTCACTAATTCAAAAGGCTTTTACTTCGTGCATGAGCACACAACCACACATTTTGCTGCACAGCCTCACAGCAAGGCAACGCCATCCAGTGGTGATGACTTGCACTGCACCACAGTGACTCAATTTTCTACACGGCCTGGCTGCCTGCATTTTGCATTTATTGTAGCCTTGTATCTTTTTTTTTTTTTCACTTCTTAGCCCGTCTGTGATGTAAAATACGATTAAAGATATACTTTATTGATCCCACAACGGGGAAATTCACATGTCACAGCAACACAAAAGATAAAATAGGCCTACTGCGTAACAAACAATAAAACAGATAGCAATACAAGTAATAACAATAAAATAGAATAAAATAAAACCGGAATGTATCTCCTCCTACCATCTATGCCTACCACTAATAAAGTGAGTTAGCCTACTAGCCTACTAACTACTTTTTTTTTTTTTTTTAAATGAAGTATCAAGTCCTATGGAAATGGTTGCTACATTTAGTTTGATATATTTCAGGTGCCACTGCACGTACAATTGTTAAAATAAATACATTATATATTACAAAAAAACCCACAGCTCCAGTGAGCAAAAACACAAGTAAGTAGGCTAACAGAAAATTACCATCTGTAGTATTTATCTACAACTGATAACGTTAGACTCGAATTCATTGAGCACTCCTCACCGAGTTTTAACCAAGACCTACAGTCTTCAGTGAAACGACCAATAAGAGACTACAGTTCCCAGCTGTCATTGCGCATCCCTCTGCCGCAAACAAAGAGCCGCACAAACACAATGCATGTGTGCACGGTGCATGCACACAAGTCGAGGGCTTTTTTATTAACGAGATAAACATCTCATTATTATTAACAAAATAGCGCACTTTCAGCAAAGTTGATGTTACCGACGAGTATAGCCGCAAAAATAGAAAAAGTAGCCCGAGTCCTCGCGTGATTTCACGCTTCCGGAAGTTAGAATGGCACGAGAAAGAGAGAGCTGTCCGAGGTGCTGACACTGTGAGTAGTGCATGTCCTGCTTCAGACAGGTCTGTATATTCCACATGTATTTCTATTACTTAGGCTATTATGTTTGACTGTTAACAACGATACATTATCTAGTGTGTAATATCTGTATTTTGAACTGAATAATTGTGTGATGAAATATGCACAGGATCTTTCCTTAGACTGTTCTCAGTAATATTATCTTATCTCTAGGCTACTCACTTGTGTGTCTTATGCACAGACACACACACATATTCAAATAATAGTCACAATAATCACTATATTCTGTGAAAATGCATTATGACCATTGATTTCTCTTTATAGTGTCAGAATTTGTGAAGATGGATGAACCTCAAGAGTCACCGCCCTGTATCACCAACGCCCACAACTCCAGCAGCAGCCCCCCCAGCAGTAAACCTTGCAGTACTCCATACTGCAACGGTGTCCCAGAGTGCCGGACCCTGCTGCGGGTGCCAGAGTCACACGGACTCCAGCTGCTGGCCGTGCTCAGATCATTCAGGGAGCGAGGCTTGCTGTTTGACTTCACCATTAAGGTCCAGGAACATAGTTTTCCCTGCCATCGCTGTGTCCTTGCAGCATGCAGTGATTTCTTCAGGTATTCTATCTATCTATCTATCTATCTATCTATCTATCTATCTATCTATCTATCTATCTATCTATCTATCTATCTATCTATCTAAATAGTAACTGCTCTGTGTTTAGGGCCATGTTTGAAGTGGACATGCGAGAGCGTGGTGATGGCTCAGTGACTCTGGGTAACCAGTGTCCGGTGGCGGTGGGTTCTTTCCTGGACTTTGCCTATTCTGGAGAGACACTCATCACTGATGGCAATGTAGACATGCTGTTTCAGCTTGCCTCTTTTCTGCAGGTAGAAATACGACTATTCTTTATTTTTTTCTCTTTCTTAAACATACAGTACATGGTACATGTTTTCTTTTTCTTTTCTTTTTTTGCAATAACCAGCGCCTCCTCACCTGGCTTAGATTAGATTAGATTAGATGAAACTTTATTAATCCCACAAAGGGGAATTAAGGCGTTACAGCAGCAAGCCAACAGTAATCCAACACCACACATACAACATACAAAACTAATATCCATATAGCTACTAATAGCCATGGCTTAGGGTGTTACTATACAAAAACTTCACAGTTTGACATGACACAGTAAAAGCACAAGTGTAAATAATAGAATTGATGACAGCTGAATTCATTACACCCTCACAGGTGTTTTCACTTATTTTGACTAATTAAGCCTCCTCTCAGGACTGTGTTTCATTAGCATTTGTAGCAACTATTAGAATTGGACAACTTACAACTTTATTATACTTATTGGTACATGAACTTTGGTGACCTTGTGTCGGCTAATTGCCAGCAAAGCTCCACCCAACTTCAACCCAAGCAGAGGTTTAATCAAGGGTGTACAGGGCCTTCATTCAACTAGAGTCAAATAATTTAAAGAATAACAATTGCTTATGTAATAAGATACTTGTTACTTATTAAAAAAATATGTACCATATGTGTCCTCAGGTGTCGGTGTTGTCCCAAGCATGCAGCAACTTCCTGATAGCAACCATGGATCTTTGCAATTGTTTGTCCCTCCTCTCCCTCGCTGAGGCCTACGGCTCGGCCTCCCTCCGCCAAAGTGCCAACGAGTTTGTGGTTCAGAACTTCGCGGACCTTTCCAAAACCCAGGATTTTCTGGATATGCAGGTGCTGCTCAGGAACTGATAAGATAAGGAAGTTCTTTTACCAGAGAATAATATAAGAATGAATGATGTAGATTATTTGTTAATCAATCCATATGTTCCCTTAATTAGTTTACACCTTGACTGTTATTATGGATGCCTGAATGTCTGCCTGAGCAATGACCAGTTTTTGCTCATTGTCAGTAATTAAGATGACAGCTCCAAATCCTATCCTATAGCCAGTAAACTGTTAAACAGCCATTAAAAAAAGATATAGAAACATTTGTCATTTCAAATGTTTTTATTGTGAAGCATAATTTAAAGATATCAAAACATGTTACTGTCATGCTTCTTTCCCATATAAACAAACATGCCAAAAAGACAATATATACATACAATAATAATAACATAGATAACAGTAATACTTACTTGCATACATCATTTGCAAAATGTTCTTGCAAGAATAACTGTCAGTATGTTTCAGCTTTCTTAGAGTCTTAAAGTCTGAGCTTAAACAGAAGTTAGAGTGCCTTTAGCTTCTGTGCAGTGACGTATTTCAAACGGTATAATCCTTTGCATCGCATTTGGTTGGTCCTCTGAAAAGTGGGCGGGCTTAGCTGCTAACTGCTAACAATTGCAGATTGATTGACAGGTGGATGTCGTGATATTACTGGTTGAAATTGGTTAGTACTAGCTTACGTTGGCACGCGTCATTGTTTTACAGAAAGAAAGAAATAATGGATTTTGATCGTTTTTGATATAAAAATACAAAGAAATGCAATTTTTGTAATTTCTTTGGCATATAATGTTAAATAGGTGCACAACATGACCAGATAAGTGATCTAAAAGAGTTTTGGATTTGAGCTCGACTTTAAATATTCCACATACTGAGGGGGAAAAAAAGTTATGATATAGATATAAAATGTAGGATTTATTATTTATTTAATTCATTTTTAAAATGATGAAGTTCAAGGATAAAAATGGGGCCTCTTTTATGTCAAATTTTGACCAAAGTCTGTCTTAAACCCCAGAAATGCAGATTCTGAGTAAGAAACACTGTAATTATCTCATTTGTAAACACGAGGCATAACAAGTGATTTTGATTTGACATGTGACCTTATTATCATCCTGCTCACATCAAAAAGCCTGACTGACCTCACTCAGTATTTACTATTTGAATTGCGCCTTATAGGTGAATGTGTTGGAGGCATGTCTGAGGTCAGACGCTCTAAACGTGGCCAGCGAGGAGGCCGCGGTGATGCCGCTTCTGAGATGGACACGCCACGATCTCTCGGGAAGACAAAAGCTGTTGCCGGGGTTGCTGTCTCTAACCAGACTCCACCATCTGCCTGCACCTGCACTGACGGTAAGAACACACTGCATGGATTTTATATGTGGTCTTGTGATTGTCTCACCCTTCCCGTGTCACCCCTCGCCTTCTCTCTCAGACTCTGCGTGACTCAGAGGCTCTCCTCTGCGACAGCGAGTCGTGTCTCGCCCTGCTCTCAGAGGCTCGGAGCAGGCAGGATCAGTACAGCGGCCTGCTCTCTGATGCCAGGCCAGCCACCACACAGAGCTACATCTACATCCACAAGACGGAGGAGAACGGAGAGATCCGCCACACCTTCTGCTACTGTCTGGAAACAGACCAGTGGAAAGAGCTGGGGACAGATCACGGAGAGGGGGCAGATACTATGCCAGACCCGCCGGGATCCTGCCTCACCAGCTTTGCTGAGAAGGTACGTTTTCGGATGAAACCTCGAGTCCTGCTGCTGTTTAGAGCAGCGGTTGCTTTAAAATTAAGCAATGTCAACTTGTGATCCCATATTAAGTTATAGCCTTTGGCTATTATGAGCAAGAATGAGTCTTTCTTTCCATATTGTTTTGTTTGAAAGCAGTTTAGAGATCTCAAGAGGTGAAAGTATCCAGTAATACACAAGAAATAAAACAACAATTAAGGAAAAGTAGGGGGTTCCAACCTCCAGGTTAGGAATCACTGGTTTAGTTTTTACAGGGGCCTCATTATAGAAACTTCCTAAGTCTGAAAACTGCTGTAAGTGGTCATTTTGACCACCAGATTCCAAAGTCTATAATCTGTCATAATGATAAATAACCAATTGAGAGATTAATGCATTGATTGTGTTAGGATATCTTTAAAAAAAAAAAGAAATAACACCAAAATGTACATTGCAACAAGTTGAATTATACATTTCGGTAGTTTTACATTCATCAATATTCATATAATCGCGTATAACCAGGTAAACCGTAATTATTTCATACATTCACACCAGTATTTTTCCGTAAGAGAAATTCAGATATGAAACAGCACTTGAGACTGCTCGTGACGTTTCTCCGACAGAGACAAGGATAGTTGCTAAGCAACCAAGATGCATCATCAACCCCACAAAAGATTAACAATAAAATGCAGAGAAATTCCTTGTATGGCCGAAATAGGTAAAATGATCTGATTTTCGTTGCCTTATGTGTAATTTATATTAAAAAAAAACATTTTAAATGAAAATACAGACAGTTTTAGGAAAAGTCAGGAACCAGCAGGATTTGTATTCAGCAAAGTTATTACACATATACATTTCAAAAAGGTCACAATGACCATCATGGCCATTCTAGTGTTAAGGATGACATGTTTCCTAACGAAAAAAAATCCCATCTTAGGATAGGAATTTAGCTATTACAGAACCATCCTAACTTAGGGATTGCCCAAGTTAGGATGGCATAGACCCTGTCCTAAATTCCCCCAAAACTGCCAAAAATGTCAGAAACACTGATGTTAGGTCTGTATGGCAATGACAATGAAGATGCAGGAAACGACATGAACACCGAAATCTAATTATTGAAATACTTCTCAAACTAAAGGGGATAAATCGACTGCCAAGACGATTCATTTTGAATTTGATCGACGTGCTACATCCAGTGAGAGGCGTTGATATTATGGCTTGTCCCTCTCGAGTAGCCGACCAGAACATTCTAATCAAAGATACAGACATGACAGGACGAGTGCCGACTGAAGAATCAGTTATAGTTAGGATTTCTTAAGATAAGATAGGAAGTCAGAGATTGGATAGGACAGACTCAGGAGTTTAGGAATTGCGTCTGTAATAGGATTAATAGGATTTTTCCTATCTTTGAAACTTAAGATAGGACAAGCAGTGATGATATTTTTGTGTCGAGGCCCCTGGTGTAAAAGGAGGAGCAACACCTGAACAGTAAAGGTACATATCAGGTAAAATGAGGCAACAAACAAACAAACAAACAAACAAACAAACAGGGCCTTGACTTGTTTTGAGTGGTTTGGAATGAATCATATAACTACATATGTTTTTATCGCGCTCTCAGTTATAGCTTGAAAAAGTTCACCCTCTTCTCATCTTTCCACTGTATCGAAGATGTTTGTGACAGGTGGTTGCCGGGGGAACTGTTGCCGGGCAATACGTCTCCACGTGGCCGAGCCGTTCCACGACGCCACGGACGAAGTCTGGTGCTTCTGTCCCGTGACCCTAACCTGCACGCCTGCACCCGCCATGCTGAAGCCCAGGACCACGCACACGGCTGTAACCTGCCTGGAGCGCGTGTACGTCATCGGAGGACGGACCAGAGGATCCAGAGGGGGCGCTCCCAGTCTGCTGGAGGTAACAGTGTCTCCTTTGAGATGTCCTTTGATTTCTAGATTATTACGTGTGGATTTATTACGTGCAGTAGGGCAGCTCGATTATGGCAAAAATCACAATCACAATGATTTTGGTCAATATTGAAATCATGATTATTTAACCTGATTACTCGTTGACTTTGGAAACATCATGCTTTTATTGAACTTCAAAATGAAATTGTCTTTTTTAACAGTGGATTTTCTTGAACTTTAAATATAATATATATTTATTTGAAAAACAAATACATAAATAGATACATAAATTAAAAATATTATATAAAATAGATACATGTATATACAATTAAACAAATTATATAAAAATAATACATAAAAATAAACTAGTTTAACAGCAACACTGTTATTAAACAACCACATGCAAAATAAAACATAAATCAATATATATACATACATACACACACATACACACATGTACACACACACACACACACACACACACACACACACACACACGAATACATATAGAAATAAAGTAAAGTACAGTAAGGTAAAAAATATTTATCAGTGAATAAGATTAACTATGTTGTGCACTTCTACAACCTACTGCAAACGACTAAATATATATTCATAAATAAAAATGAATTAGACCTAAATAAATTAGATCAAATATGTTGTGGTGCTCTGCCACAATCTACTGAAACATTTTGGTAAACTATATTCAACATATTCCAGTCAATAATCATTTTATCCCGATTATCTTGTTTTCATAATCGCTGGAAGCCAAAATCAACAATTGAAAATAAAATGTGATTAATCGCCCAGCCCTAAAGTGCAGCTCATATTCTGTTCTTTCCTCTAGGTGGAGTATTATAACCCTCTGACTGAGACCTGGTGCTCAGTCAGCCCGCTGCCCACTGCCATCTTCTACCCCGAGGCCAGTGCGTGTGGCAGTGTCATCTACACGCTGGGGTCAGAGGTGGAGATCACAGACTCCTTTAACCCCTCACTGGACTGCTTCTTCTGCTACGACGCCCAGCAGGACCAGTGGAGCCGCCTGGTGGCAGAGTTCGGACAGTTCTTCCACGCTACGCTGGTCAAGGCGGTGTCGATTAACGATACACTGCACCTGTGTGACCTGTCCACTTACAAGGTGAGCCATCAGAGGGCCACTGATGAACCAGTGAGGTGTTAAAAAGGCGTGTGCAGTCTTAGCAGGGCTGTTTAAATATTTAAACTCAGAGATAGGGATGGGACAATAATGGATTTTATCATGGACCGATCATAAGTTGATCGTGGTGAATTTCCATTATCGGGATAATCGTGAATAATCCTCACAAATTGATTGCAGTTTACTACAGTGTCCTATCTGTGTTACAATAAAAATACTTGTTTCTTTAAAAAAAAGTCATAATGTTTTGAGAAAAAAAATCTTAACTTTTTGAGAACAAAGCCGTAATGTTTACAGAAAAAGTCACAATTTTATAAGAAAAAAGTCGGAATGTTTTGAGAAAAAAGCTTTAACTTTTTTAGAAAAAAGCTGTAATGTTTACAGAACAGAACAGAAGTCACAATTTTTATGAGAAAAAAGTCACAATTTTTCAAGAAAAAAGTCGTAATGTTTTGAGAAAAAAGTCGTAATGTTTCAAGAAAAAAATCTGTAATGTTTTGAGAGAAAAAGTCGTAATGTTTTGAGAGAAATGTTGTAATGTTTCAAGAAAAAATCCGTAATGTTTAAAGAAAAAAACTCACTGTTTTATGAGAAAAAAATTGTAATGTTTTGAGAAAAAAGTTGTAATGTTTCGAGGAAAAAAGTCACAACAAAGCAAAATGTAAGCTAAAGTGATTCCAGTGTGTTTTAGTACTGTTTAAGGTTTAAACATATTTTGTTATCGGGATAATATCGTGAATTGCAATTATTTTGGCCAGGATAATCCTGACATGAAATTTTCAGATCATCCCATACCTACTCAGAGTTTAAAGTGTGACTTTTTTCCCTCATCCAGGTGTACAGTTTTTGTCCAGAGACCTGCGTGTGGAAGGGTGAAGGGTCATTTGAGTGTGCTGGGTTCAATGCTGGAGCCGTGGGAATGAGGGACAGAATCTACATCCTGGGTGGAGACTACTCACCTGACGAGATCACTGATGAAGTGCAGGTAGGAGAACCTTTTCATCCAGAGCAGCTGCCCTACCTTAACTTTTATTGGCTCAGCTGGTATTCTAAATCATGGTTTCATGAGCTCTGATGTGTCGACAGTCCTGGAAAAAGTGATCAGTAGCTCACCAGAGAAACATTAGCATCGAATGTATCCCATTGGAAAAGACAAAAGTTGCAATATAGAGTTTTTCTGTATTGTAGATGCAATATCGCTTATCTCATATGAGGCGGGTTTAAGACGATGATTGACAGAGGACAGACTCTGGCCCACAGTCTGAGGGCATAAACAAGGAAGATAGCTGCTGCCGGTAGCCATTCACGCAATGCTCAGGAAACTCACACCAAACTGTGAAACTAGGTACGGCTGATCAAATATGAATCAAGATTCTACATTGCCTATTTCTCGCTTTCGGGAACATATTTTCGTGTTCTGTTAAACTGTAGAATGAGAGTTTGTGCCGCGACCG